>JASDQU010502229.1:25002-52492 GCA_032191745.1 Picea mariana | reverse complement strand
AGTGGTCAATAAAAAAAACTAGATACAATGGTAAAAGAGTTATTGAAAAATCCAAAAGCTTAAGCTTAGATTCCTTCAACAATCTTCTCTTCTTACACCTAACAAAGGGGAATATCAATGATGATAGTCGAGCTTCAAGTTTTGAAGTCCTATCAATCAAAATTCAATCAATATTTCGATATTCCAACATGGCAATTGATCTCCTCAATAGGACATCTATAATTCAATCAATCAATCTCATTAAATCAACATATTTGGGAAGATCTAGCACGGAATATAGAATTCTCTCATTGCTCTTTAATTATTCATTGGGATGTTGTTTGACACATAATTATGTCTAAACTCGAAGAACGCTTCAATGAAATTATTTGTCCATTGATAGCATAATGATGATCCTATTTATTCACCAATTAGCATAAGATGTTGTTTTCTTCTATCCAAATTACTTGGCAAATGATCAAATTGTCAAGTAATCAAGGAATGTTTAGACATGGTTGCTATTCACTTCCATAATTTCTACTCTCTTTCAAATTTCATTTCAAATGAACCATTTAGTGTCCATATTGGAAATGTTTTAGGCATATCTTCATCAAAGATTAGTTTAGAAGTTTCAGAGTGAAGATTGAAGATGATACTATTGTATGCAATAGTTCATGTTGTCTTACTGGTATAATTATTTAGAATTGTGATTGAGAGGGGGAGATGTTAGATTGTGAGTCCCTAGACAATCACAAATTTTGAGATCACTCACTTATGAGTTGTCATATTTATCCTTGATGAGGTGTCAATGTGTTGGCACTCTTCAGTTTATGAGATGATTACAACCATTTACTATAAATTGATATCACGGGATGAATATATTGTTTAATATGGATTAAATCCTTTTTTTCCAAGTTCTTATCTTGTTTTCTATTTCTTAATAATATCCAAAATCAAAAGCCCAACCTATCAATTGACTATTATGATCAAAGTTTGAAAAGGAAAGGAATCAAATGATGGCACAATCAAAATATAAGAAGACAAGACTCTACTTTAATGCATTTTCAAAATCAGTGGTACTTTTTATTCTATTTCATAACTTGCATTAAAAGGATTGTTGAACTTCAAATTTCAAAGGTTTTTGGAGAGGAATTGGAAAAACCCTAATTTGAAATTTGGACTAGATCTCTAGAGTCTAGATCAAGGGGAAATCTTCAAACATACATTGAAAAGAAAACCCTAATTCAAAAATCAAGGATAATTTGGAAGTTAGGTGCATTTTATGAACAACGTTCAACATGAGGGCCCTGACTCTAATATCAGAGTCGATCATTCAAAAAAAAATTAAAAACAAATTTATATTAAAAAAAAACCATTGAAGAAAAACTTAAAAAACTAAAGAGGAAAACAAAACCATAAAATTAAAAATATGATGATGATGATGATGATGATTAACGTCCACTAAGACCGAATTGGTCTATTAGACCTTAAGAGTGTAAGTGATTACTTGCGATTCTTTAGAATTTTGTTTTTGTGCTCGAAAAGCATTACGAGAAGCTTTCCAAGATCACGATACTTTTGTTGAGTTAAGAGGTTAGGAAGGTCGGTAGTGTGACAAATATTTTGAAAATGAGATCTAATATAGGTATAGGCTGGACAATCTAAGAGAAAGTGATTTTCATGTTCAACCTTCTTAGTGCCACAAAGGTGACACACTCTTTCATCCCATGGTGTTTTAAGAATTGACCAACACCCAGTTTCACTATGGAGCTCATGAGAATTTGTTCTTATCTTAACAATGCTTATTTTTTTCTTTACACTCTATAAAACAGATAGATAATTTTGATCTTCTATATTAGGGTTGATTACATCCCTACAATACCGTAATTTTATTTTTTCCTCTAACTCTTTATCACACCACATTTTCTCCTTAAATTTTGATTTGACGTTTTTTTTAATAGTATCTTTATTCTGCAAAATGGTGTCTTCCATGATTCCCTGACAGTTTAACCAAGATCGAGCATCTTTATGCCATCCTTTCTTGAGTCAATGGTGGTTATGACTTGATTTTGAAACAATTTTAGGAAGCCTCTTGTCTTCCATGTTGTTTAACTTGTTCTTATACATTAGGTATCTAGTCATAGCCATGCTCTCAATGGGGTATAGGCTTGTTTCTAAGAGGAGGATGGGATATGGCATATTTCCTTTAATTTTGAGATTTTAGGTTATAAACGTATTTTGTATTTTCTCTATCTTTCTCTAGGATTCACGAGAGATACTACAGCCCCAGACTTCACATCCATAAAGAATAACAGGTGTAACAAGAGTCTCAAAGGGGAATTTCTTCTTATCCCAACTCCAAAGTTCAATTGATTTAAAACTGTTTTCAATCCCATAATAAGCTTTCCATACCCCAATAATCCTTTTCTCAATGCTATAATTCCAATTGAGCTTGTGGTGAATATCAATTCCAATATATTTAAGTCACTTGCTCCAAGTTGTTGTTGTCATATACGAAGGTATCATAAGGGATCTTATTGGATTTAATAATCATGACCTTAGTCTTATCAGTATTAACAGTCATACCCATATTGGAGCAAAAATACTTAAGGATTCTTAGTTGGTTTTCGAGATCATGGGGACTCCTTGCCATAAGAACGATATCATCTGCATAAAGAAGAATATTGATGACTATACTAGTGAGAGTAGGGCCGAGACAACCTTCTTTTTCCAAGCAATCTTCTAACTTGTCAATGTATATGCCAAAAAGGGTAGGGGACAAAGGCCAACCTTATTTGACTCTGATATTGCAGTTAATCTCTTTTGACCAGCCCTCAGTGTTTTAAAACTTAGCAATAACATTCTCATACATCCTTATTGCAACAACCCTCAACTCAAGAGGAAATTTTATCTCGTCCAACCTATTCCAAAGGTTTTTCCTAGGAACCATGTCAAAAGTTTTTCTAAAGTCAACGAAACAACAAAAAAGATTTGTTTTAGTATTGTGTAACTCCTCTGCAATGATACTAAAGGTAACAAGATGGTCCACAATTGAATGATATCTCCTAAAATCAGTTTGGCCTTTAGCTCTTTTAATGTGACTTTATAGCCAAAGGCTAATCTTCTTTTCCAAAATAATTCCATAAATCCTGGCTAAAATCAGGTTAATCATAATGGTCCTATAATTAGAGGGAATGTTTCTATCCCCACTTTTAAAAATAGGAACAATGAGGCTTTACATCCGGAGTTTAGGGAAGCCTTGCTTGATTGCTAAATTGAAGAGCTTGTGTATGTGAGGGATAAGGATTGGCCCTCCGATTTTTAAAATTTCAGCTTGGTAGCCTTCAATGTCCTTAGCTTTCCCATTTGCGAGTCGCTTAACCCCGAACTCTATGTCATCTAAAGAAAAAACTTCTTCCTTTGTAGGGATAATAGGAATAGTGTCCATGGAATTAGGGAACTCGTAAATACTTTTAAGGTAGGAATTCCAATCCCTTAAGAAAACCCCGATTCAAAAAATCAAGGATAATTTGGAAGTTAGGTGCATTTTATGAACAACGTTCAACAGGAGGGCCTTGATTCCAATATCAGAGTCTATCATTCAATCAAGGTATGAATTGAAATGAGAGAACCAAACCTAGAAGGAAAAAGGGAACCATTTGAAAAGTGACTACCAGGTTCAAAGAAAAGAGGGTCAATTGGTGAATGAGTGCCTATTTAGGAATTAGTGATGGATTTTCAAAAAAGAGAAGGAAGAACAACTCGATCAAGAGATTAGACTTGATTCCTTAATCGGGGTTAAATTCAATAGGAAGTCTAAAAGAGGAGCCCGATTTTAAGATTGATCTTGACTTTAAATTTGGGAAACCATTTCAAAAAGCAAATAAAAAGGGGAACTTGATCCATGAATCAGTCTCAATGGTGAGATCAAAAGGATCTTAAAAAAATGAAAAAATCTTTGAAATGATGCTTGATAATAGGCTCGATTTATTGATTGGGCACAATTTCAAAATTGGGGAGGCTAGTAGTTAGAAAGGGTAAAAAGAGGGCCCAATTGGATAATATGTTCCTACTTAAGAATAGACTAAATAAATTGAAATAAAACTCACTAGAGAAGCCTGATTTATAAATGGGGGAGAGAATAAAAAGCAAACACATTTTGAAAAGAAAATATAACCCATAAATGAAAGAAGATGGAAGCAAAGGGGCTCATGACATCGATCAAACTTGTAGAAAGTACTTGGAAGTGTAAAGAAATCCAAGAACTAATTTCAACACAAATCAATAAAATATCCTTCCACGTTAAAAAGAAAAGAGGGTCCCCAAGTTTTTTTTAGGGGGTTGTTGAGGGCTCAACGTAGATTTATTTTAAATTTGGATTTGGATTAAGAAAAATAATTGTAAATCTCTCATTTTGAGGGTTGTTGAGGGCTCAACACATACATCTATTTTAATTTCAGATCTAGATTAAAAAAAATTGAAATGAAAATCTCTCATACTTGAAGAACTCAGAAGGAAGATGACTCTATGCTAGTTTATATATATTATAATTAATGCTTTGTATTTTTTTTTTACTTTACTTTTTTTCCTATTTTAATTTATATTTATAACACATGAACTCTACACATCTTATCCTTGTGAGGCTATAGAATGCACTTTTCTTCACTCTATGCAATTTATTATTATTGCATTGAAAGAAGTGAGACACATTCTACAACCCAATATGAGATAGACATGTTATGTGTGTGCCAAACAATGTGATTCATGGCATAAATCAACCCAATATAATATGTAAATTAAAAAAAAAAAAAATAGCAGATTATGGATGAGAAATCTAATGTTCGTGCTTATAAATAAAAAAAAATTAAAAAGGAAAGAATAATTGTAATGTAAAAAGGAAAATTTAAGAAATTTAGAATGGTACCCATTATAAAGCAGTTGGTGTAAAATTAGTGCACCTAATCCCATGGGATTTGAATTGGGAACTAAAATAACATGTTGGATTACCAACCATGTCCTAGTACCAATGACACTCATTAGTTGAGGTAACCCTCGGGACTAACCACACACACACTTTAGCCCCAAGGTTTATCTTAATAGGTTGAAACATCCACTTAAGGCATGTTGCTAATGGGGATTCCATAGGTCAATGGTTCAAATCCAGTTGAGTCCCTTAGGGATACTAGCGACTATTGTGGCTAGAGATTGAGCCACCATCCATTTATACATTCTAAGGAAGAAGGGGGAAATCTTCTCAAGGTTTCCTTATAAAATTGTATATATACTTAAGCCTTAAGGGCTATATCAATTAGTTGAACCATCCACCAAAGGTATGTTGTTGATGGGGAGGCCATAGGTAACATGTTCAAATATAGTAAAGTCTCTTAGGGTTGTAGTCTCTCTTGCATGGTGGTTGGCATCATCCTCCATCTAGATATTTTGGAGAAGAGGGGTGAATCCCATGAAGTGTTCTTAAAAAAATAAGTTGTAAGGGTTGAACCATATTCCTAAGGCATTTTTTCGACGAGGAGACCATAGGTCATTAGTTCAAATCTGATGGATTCCCTTAGTTTTACTATCCACTAATGTGATTGGTGGTTGAGTTTCCCTCCATCTAGATATTCTAAGTAAGATGGGGGCTCCCACAAGGGTTTCATGGAAAAAAAGAGGTTCAATTGGTCGGTGGTTGATTCTCCCTCCATTTGGATATTTTGGAGAAGAGGGGGGATCCCACAAGGTTTCCTTGGAAAAAGGGGGTTCAAGTCCAGATGAGTTTTTTTGGGTTACCATCCACTATTTTGGTAGGTGATTGTGTATCTCTCCATCTAGATAGTCTATGAAAGGGGAGAGGTTATCTCATGAGTTTTTCCATTTAAAAAAATCCCCAAGGATTAGCTCAAACATTTGAATCAACAACCCAAGTCATGTTGTCAACTAGGAGGACATAGGTCATAACTTTAAATCTAGTTGAGTCCCTTGGGATTACTAGCCACTATTATGTTTGGCTAGTGATTGAGTTTCCCTCCATATGATACTATTTGGGGAATAGGAATAAACCTCATGGGAAACCCAAGGGATGCTTCCCCATATTTGTAGATTGCATGCCCAACTATAAGGTACCAAATCTATTATAATAGCTCAAAACAAAAATATTGTACAGAATAACAGTGGAACAACACAATAGATGAAACCAAAACACCAAAATAATACCTTTATTGATAGGAAAAAATGTTCACGTGTCTCTTCGAGGGGGAAACCTACAACAGAGAAACACTCTATTACAATAATTCTCAAGAAAAAAACTTATCATGCCCTCGACTCCTATTTACACTAAATCTATCTACCAAAAGAAAAGTCTAGAGAAAGATCTTGTAGAAGCAGAAGCTTCTATTAGGTCTTCTTACATTTGAATTATTCTTCCTTATTACTAGACCTTATTAATATTGGTATTTATTACATGGAAAATATATTATTCTACCTACGTGAGGGTTTAGGGAGGTTAGGTCCTTAACATGCCCTCCCCCTTAAAAAACAACCTTGTCCTCAAGGATTGAGATGAGCAACTTGTTACATAATGGTAGTTGGCTCCCAGGTGGCATCTGCTAGAGTTGTATATTTCCACTGTACTAACACTTCATTTATGGTGCACTGACGGAGACGACTCTCTCATTTTTCCAAGACTACTTGTGGCTGCAACCAAATGGAACCTTCTTCATCCAACTTGGGAAGACCGGTTTGAGTTTGGCACATAGTTCCAATCACCTTCTATAATTAGGAGAAATGAAAAATAGGATGGAGCTTAGAATGACTTGGAAAAGTTAACTAATAATCCACCTGTCCCACGTGCTTGAGAAATGTATAAGGACCATAACATTTGGGCACCCATTTCTGAAAATGGTCATCCTTGAGTGAAGTCTACCTATAAGTTTGTAGTTGAAGAAACACATGGTCCCCTTCAACAAAGTGACATTATGTGCAACCTTGATCTGCATATTGCTTCATACGATTCTGAGCCATGACCAAATTCTCTTTGAGGGTATGGAGAATAGCCTCTTAAATTGTAAGAGTTTGGTCAACCGCCTGGACCTTCGATACATTGGGCATGTATGAGAAAACTGAAGGTGGATTTTGTCCATATACTACTTCAAAAGGAGTCATGCAAGTAGTTTTATGGTAAGAAGTGTTGTACCATCATTCAACTAGGGGTAACCATTTAGCCCACTGAGTTTTCCTTTCAGATGCAAAACACCTCAAATATGTTTCCTCACACTTGTTGACAAATTTAGTGTGACCATCAGTCTAGGGATGATAGGCAGTGTTGAGATGCAATTGGGTTCCCTATAGTCTGAACAATTCCTTCCAAAAATTGTTGGTGAAAGTGGGATCTCTGTCAAAAACAATAGAATGAGGCATGCCATGAAGCTTGAAGATATGATCCATGAAAATTTAAGCCACGGTGGAAGTGGTAAATGGGTGTTGAAGAGCACAAAAATGAGCATACTTGGAAAGACAATAAACTACCACCATGATAATTGACTTATTGCTTGATTTAGGGAAGCCAACAATGAAATACATAGAGATATCCCTCCAAATAGCGGGTGGAATTGGAAGCGGTTGTAGTGTGCCATGGACTTTGACTGTTTCTCCCTTGTTGCATTGAAAAACATCACATTCTGCCACAAAAGTGCAAATTCCATGTTTCATACCATCCCAGAAAAAAGAACATTTGACCCCGTCATAGGTTTTGGTAAACCTTGAGTGTCGAGTTGTGGATGTAGCATGAAGCTTAGAAAGTACCATGAATTTAAGTTGTGACTATTTACTTAAATACAGACAGTGTTTGTAGTGAATATCATCATTGTGCCAAGAGTACCCTAGGGAAATTGGAGAATTGTATTGCAATTGTTGGATCAGAAACGAAATTTTGGGATCTTGCAACCATTCCTAGCGAACAACTTGGATCCAATCTGGTACAATGAAGGAGAGGGAAAAAAGGGACCCTTAATCTTCATATTTTCTTGAACGAGCATCAACAACCACATTTTCTTTTCCTTTCTTGTAAATGATCTCATAATCATATCCAAATATCTTAGTCACCCATTTTTGTTTCTTTGGGGATGAAATTCGTTGCTCCATAAAATACTTGAGGCTATGGTGATCTGTCTTAATTTGGAAGCATATCCCCAATAGATAAGGGCGCTAGAGATCCACTTCATGCAAAATAGCCAACATTTCCTTTTCATATATTGATTGCCCCAAATGTCATTATGAGAGTTGTTTGTTGGTAAATACCAAAGGTCGTCCATATTGCATAAGGACTACTCCAACTCCTCTCCCAGAAGCAACGTAGTCTAGGAAAAAGGTCTTTGTGAAGTCAGGAAGGGCCGGGACATGAATGGTACACATAGCCTCCTTCAAGGATTGAAAGGAATGATCAATTGTTGGAGTCCAAGTGAAAGAATTCTTTTTAAGGAGAGCAGTGAGAGGCGCCACAATCTTTCCATAATTCCTAACAAGCTTGCTATAATATCCTGTTAAACCCAGAAAACCATGCAATATTTTGAGAGTCTTAGGGTGAGTCCAATCTTGCATATCTTAAATCTTCTTAGGATCCACCCTGACACTCACCTTGCCAACAATATGACCCAAGTACTCGAATTTCGAGGCTCCAAAAGAACATTTAGATTTTTTGAGGAAAATTTGGTGACGAGAGAGTAGATGAAGAACTCGATCCACATGAAAAATATGGGTTGGCCAGGTCTTACTATAGATGAGAATATCATCAAAGAAAAATAAGACAAAATGACAGAGAAAAATATGGAAGACATTATTCATGAGGCTTTGGAAAGTGGAGCGAGAATTACATAAGCCAAAGGGCATGACCAAGAACTCATAGTGGCCCTCATGAGTTTGAAATGCAGTCTTAGGAATGTCTTCCTCTTTCATATGTATCTGGTGGTAGCCAGAACGAAGATCGAGCTTAGTAAAGAACTAGGCACCACTTAATTCGTCCAAGAGATCATCAATGACACATGCGCCAAGAGATATATTTCTTAAGTACCATGATCGCGGGAGAAGAATAGGGGTTAGTACTAGGATGAATAATGCTTGCGGCGAGCAATTCTTGAACAATTTTCTCAATTTTATTTTTTTGGGCAAAGGGATGACGATAGGGATGAACAATGGGAGGAAGGTTGTTAGGGACGATGGGAATGTAATGATCATGAACACCATAGGAAGGAGGAAGTCCCTGGGGAGTGAAAAAAACAACTTGATGTTTGGAGAGGATGAATTGGAGTTTAGGAGGCACATAGGGTGTCTCAGTGGCATGAATGGAATGGAGTTGTGCAATAATGTTAGAATGACCTTTTTTGAGGAGATTTTCCATTCGATGGGAACTGATGATCTCAGGGGAAACTATTGTGATTCCTTGGAACTTATACTATTGGCCTTCATGGTTGAATTGCATGGTTAATTCTTTAAAATCCATGAGAATGGGGCCCAAAGTCCTTCACCATTCGACACCCAGTACAATGTCACAACCACCCATGTCGATAGAAAACATATGAGATTTCATATAGTACTGACCAATTTGGAGATGCACATTTTCAGAACACCCCCACATTTCATGGACCCACCATTGGCAATCATGATTTGAAAGTTGTTGATTGCTCGGATATAGTAATTAGTTTCTTGGGAAATGCGGTGATGAATAAAATTATGGGTGTTGCCACTGTCAATGAGGATGATGACCTTTTGATGCTTAATGTAACCAATTAGCTTGAGGGTTTGGGGATCAGAGAATCCAATGAGATAATTAAGGGAAATGACAGGTTCAAATTCTAGGGGGTCTGAGGGTGGAGTCAAGTCAATGGGTTCAGGTGACTCGGTCACAAGGGGAGCCTCAATCTCTTCTTCAAAAACATCCTCAGCGATGGCCATAAAAAACTTTTGTTCCTTACACTTGTTCCCAGAAAACATTTTTCATCACAATTATAACGAAGACCCTTGAGTTGGAGTTCAACCATTTCTGCCCAGGTCAATTTCTGGATCTATAGTGGAGTGGAAGGAGGAGCGAGAGTTACTGGTTTAGGGCGAGGAATAAAGGATGGTTTTCTGGCTTGAGAAGAAACAACATGTTATTCTTCCTTATCTCTTTTAGTAGCTTCCACCCAAATCCGGGGATGATCCATGAGGACATGGGAACAAATTTCATCCTTGATTACACTGATAAAGAATTCTTAGAAAAAAGCATCAGACATTCCCTCTGTGTGGAAATCTAATCACTCAAAATCAACTATAAAGTCTTCCACTGTGCCATATTGTTTCAACTTTGTCAAATGGCATAAATGGTGGGTGTCAGTGTCAAAGCATTCATAAAGCTTTGGAACAAATTGTGTCCAAGCCACATACCCTTAGCGAGCATTTTTTCTCCTTTGCCACCATTGCCAACATTCTTGATATAGATGGAGAACACCATACCAGATTTTGACCAACTCATCTGTAATGTCATACAAAGAGAAATAATGTTCCATTTGAGTTGCCCAGCCAGTGAGATCTGAGCCATCAAATTTGTTCACATCCACTCGTGAAAGGCGTAATTCATGCTAAAAGTGATGGGGCTAAAAAGTTTAGGAATTGGAGGAAGTTTCACCTTCAGGGTGCAAAGGTGGGTCAGAGGAGGCAAGGTCTCCAGTAATATTCAGCTTGGCGCAGATATGGCCAATGAAGGATTCAAGCTGGGTAGAGATGTCTTGTTTTGGGGTTTCCATTTTTGCATCTATGGTGGAATGATTTTTTGTATTTATGGTGGTAATATTGGCAGTGCGTTGTCGCACTTCCTTCTGGGCCTCTGCGAAATCAGATGACAAGTTATTGAGGCGGGCTTCAAGGTCTTGGTTACGAGTGTGGGCCATGATGAAGGGGGGAACCGGAAAGGGGTGGGTGGGACCACACAAAAAAGGGGTTATAGGTGAAGGGTATCACGATGATCAAGGTGACGAGGGGAATCCAATGGGTTAAGTCTCAAATAAGGGGGTCAGGTCCATAGAAAAAACAACTGTTGAAAAATGATAGGTTTGACTGTGATCAGGGTGAAGAGAGGAATCCAATGGGATAGGGATAAAATAATGGTGCAGGAAGAAACCAATTTTTTTTTTTAAGTCCTACAGAGTTATATTATGATTTGAAGAATAGTGCAGTGTTGAAAAACCAAATTTCTTAATAGGAAAAAATGTGTAGTAATTTTGCAACCAAAATGCAAGAGATAAAGTTGCATGGCAATAGATCTTGTCTATTTTTTTTTGTTTCCGTCCCAAGGGTTAGGGTATTTAGGATTTCTATAGACAAGGGTTTCCCTTGTGCTACAGCTCTCTGATATACATGTGGGGTCCAACATTAGTACTTGGCCCAATATCTCAGGGCACCAACTAAGGAATCTAGACCGTGCCCTTAGCCATACTACTCGACTACCCAGGTGCTAACGAGTATCTTCCTGTGTGCTATTCTCATTGGCATTGTAGCAGTCAGGCGACTGATTAGTTTATCTATAGAGGGCTTCAGGATATCTAGATCGATATGTATACAGGTGTTGTCTATTGCGCTACCAATCGAAGGGGTGTCAACAATGGTTACAAGGGTGGCCAACAATGTGCGATTAAGTACCACTTGTATTTCTTGTATGTATGCTTCTCCGGCCGTGGATTTATGTGCTAAACCATAGATCTTTGTAGCTTTAAGATGTCAGAATACGTCTCTACCCTAAAAAAAAATAACCCACAATTTTTTGCCAAGGAAAGTGCTCTGATACCACTTGTAATATACCAAATCTATTATAATAGCCGAAAACATAAATATTGCAGAGAATAACAACGAAACAACACAATAGATGAAACCACAGCACCAAAATAATACCTTTATTGATAGGAAACAATGTTCACTTATCTCTTCGAGGGGACAACCTCCAACAGAGCAATGCTCTATTACAATAATTCTAAAGACAAAAACTTCTCATGCCCTCGACTCCTATTTATACTAAATCTATCTCCCAAAAGAACAATCTAGAGGAAGATCTTATAGAAGCAGAAGCTTCTATTAGGTCTTCTTACATCTAACTTATTCTTCCTTATTACTAGGCCTTATTAATATTGGCCTTTGTTACATGGAAAAAATATTATTCTACCTACGTGAAGGGTTAGAGAGGTTAGGTCCCTAACACCAGTAAACTTATTAGTCTAAACTAATATAATAACATATTGATACAAAATATAAAAAACTTAGCAACTTACATAAAAATTCAAATTCGATAGGAAAGATAATCAAATAGTGATCAAAGGCATAAATAATACCTATTTTTAATTTCCAAAAATCTCAAATCTTATTGTAAGCAAGATTGTTTTCCTTAAAAAAAATATATATATATTATAGGATAAATTATTGTTTTGAATAAGCTTACCCCACAAAAACTATTTACTCATAAATGTCAAAGATTTAACAACTTACATAGAACTTCAAATTTAATAAGAAAGATACTCGAGAACATGAATAATGTTTTTTTTTACCAAAGATCTCAATTCTTATTATAGTTGAAGAACCTTCAACCCTTTTGACAACCATAGCAATGAAATTGAAACGTGTAAGCCATTAGGCCTTGAAAACAAAAATAAGTGTTACTTTCCATGGAAATTTAAAACCCTTTTCACTTTGAAATTATCATGAATACCTTTAAAGAAAATACAGCTTTCATAGATACATGAAAGAAACACAATTAAGAAATGGAAGGTAATGGACCATTTCTAAATAATTATAATATGTGTAATTTTGATGTGGAGAAAAATATTACTGAGGTTTTACAGTGTTTTCCTAAAGAAAGGATTGCCCACATTATTCCATAAACACCAACTTTAATAATTATTTGGTAGCTACTATTGTTTGGGTGCATAATTGTATCTATCTATTCCCATTCGAAATATACAACTTTAATTATAATTTATTTATCCAATTCTGAGAAGAATGAATGAATTAGAACCAGTATTGTGAGTTTGAATTGATTTTGATTCTATAAAAGTAAACTATACTTTTTGGTGTTGAAGTGGATTATCATGTTTATTATCACCACTTTGTATGGGTGTGAATGTTGAATTTCCTTTTATATAGGTTGAATTGCCTTTAAAATTTATTATAAAGGTTGTTTAGAGATTTTTATGTTAACATCGACTAAATTTAAAAGGGTATTTTTGTTTTTATTTATATTTATGTAGAACTTAATTTGAGTAAAGAGGTTTCATTTAAGATTATTTTAGAGTAGAATAATTCTTGTTGAATCTAGAATTGGATTACGAGAATATGGATTTCAAATATAAAGTATGTCAAAAAAAAACCAATCATTTGAAAGATGTGTGTCTCATGGTTAGGATTTTATAGGAAAAATGAGGAAAAACAACTAATTTAAAGGTTGGAATCTGAAACTTGGAGCAACTTCAAAAATGATAGTGATTTGATACAAGCTAGATACATTGACAAAGGTCTTAGTGTCACCCTTTGTGTTAAGGGATAACTATTAAGATTTGGGAATGTAGATTGAACCAAACCCTAATATGTAGATTATTCAATTAGAAAACCTCTCAAAAAGGATGGAGGAATAGCATGACTCACACAACTTTGATCTAGAAAGGAACAAAAACTGTACATCCAATGGAGATGGAATTTGCTAGTTAATTTCATTGAAACTTTCACTAGTCATGCAACATCTAATTAAGTGGAAAGATGTAGACAAGAAAAATGGGGAAAAAGTATGTTTGTCAATGTTCGAGAAACCCAACGAGAAGATGTAGCATTTGCTATATTATTGTTTATAAATTTAATATATAATATTATACTAAAATATGAAACATCATATTAGTGTTATAAGTTCGATTTTCATCCATCAAACACCAAAATTATAACAATTAAATATTTTTGTTGTCATTTAATTTATGTATATATAAAAGTACGAGGTGGATGATAGATACAACACAATAGTAGTGGTAGATAACAAATGATCATATTGAACATATGAATATTGAAATATAGGGAAACTGACTATTTACTTGAATGTTACTCAAGATTGACGCTGAGAGACAAACACAATTATTCAATGTGTTGAAAACTTTGTATTCGATTCAAGTTTAACCTTTATTTTCTCTCAAAAATTCTAACTTTTCCCTTTCGCTCAATCAATGTTTCATAAAGGAATTCAATTTTGATAATGAATATTTGAAACATTGAACTTTGTGTGTGTGTGGCATAGACGTTTAGCTCAATCGATTATCATCATTGTTTGTTGGCATTTGGTTAGTTCTTTCCAACAAGTATTCGATTCAAATCGCCTGGATTGAGACACACTATTATACACCAACAAATTTATTAAGAATGTTATTCACAAATGTGGAGAAGCATCCTTTTAGTTTTTTTGAAATTTTCAATATATGATTCCCATTAAATATTGACTTATTGGATATTGTTGGATTAATGTCTTCTTGAATTTTATGTCAATCATTAATGATGTAACATTATTTAGAGAAATAATACTATTTAGAAAAATAATATTATTTAAAACAAAATCTCACTTTATAAACTTTATAGATATATTTAAGATATAATAATTTGTAAGAGCTAAAATGTTGAAGTTCTAAAGATAAAAGTTATATATTTAAGATATAATAATTTGTAAGAGCTAAAATGTTGAAGTTCTAAAGATAAAAGTTGTCATGTGATACACAAGTAAAAAGTTGTAATATATGGTGTGATGTTAAAATTTTAAAGTTTAATTTGAGCATTTTTATCCAATTTAAATATTTTTTTATAAATGGTTTGGAATCGAAAACGTCAAAGGTTTACACATTTAATTGTCTATTTACATGTTTTTATGAATTTGACTACAATTTTATCATTATTTTTCTCTTATTAATGTACCACACTTTATGATTTTATACTATACACAATTGTACAATATAAAGTTGCCATGGTATCACTGAAATTATTGTCCATGTTGTTGCATGATGCAACATAGCATTATGGTTGATAGACATATATATAACCAACCCAATATTAAATGTACAATATTTATCTTTACAAAGTTGCTTTTATAAACATGGTGATCATGAATACCTCACATAGTAACTAGACAAAGTTGTTTTTATAAACATGGTGATCATGAATACTTTACATAGTAACTAGATATGACATGTCATTTTTTTCAGCAGAAATTTTCTCAATATATTAATATATATGGTGTTTTCAAAAAGTACAAAACTGAGATATTACATCCATCTCCAAAATAAACCACAAACCACATGGTCATACCAAGACACACTGTCAAGTTCTTATTACATATCGACGAACCCAACATAGAACAAAATAACTAAAAGTGAACCATAGTTACTTTTAACACTGAAATAAAATGGGATCCAATTCTAACAAATATATCAACATCCTCCCAATATACATGTAATAAACATCTGATAGTAGACATGACATGACATGTGAATGGAATATGATGAAAGTATTATAATATTTTGGACCATCATTAACCTTAATGGAGGCACACCTATAATTTGAGTAGAAAACGATCACGTTTGCCCTATGTCCTTCCCATAGGATGTCGATATTACTCACTAACTATTATAAATAATCACTGCATAGTGCCAATCCCAATAGGTTTCTCGAATCACAGTGAAAGGAAAAAATGTGTCGCTTTGCAACTACTCTTATTTTAATTTTTTTGAGTCATAGAAAAGTAGCGTTAAGGAATGTACACTTTTTTTTCAACTTTTTTCCAGTCGAAAAAATTTCTCAATTCTATTTGAAATATAATATGTTCTCGCATCAATTACATCATCAATGGATCAGATTCAATTACCTCAATCACCTATAATGATCGCAAGGCCAGATGACAAAAGATCAAATAGAATGATGAGTCTGGTTACAATAGTTGCCTCAAGTCAATATAAATGGAGAGTCATTCCAGAAAATTTGAATTAAGCATGGGGATGTTGTTGAAAAAAAAAAAAAAAAAGTATTATGGGAAAATGTTGAAGGCTGCCTTCATTCTAGCTCCTCCAGTCTTAGAAAATTTTTATAGAAAGTGTGGGTCCCTCATGACCATCCAGCCAATGGTTAAAGAAGAGAACACCTGCCCTTTTTTTTTAAGTTGTTTTGGATAGCAAGTCCACTTCCTTATTGTATTCTCGGGAGGAATGGGAGAAAGTGAGTTTCTTGAAATGTTGATAAAGGGATCTGACTCTATCTTTCCAAGCCATGAGAGTGATTGATTGAAGCTTACCTTGATTGTTCAACCAGTGAATGATGACTTTAAAGTCACCAAACAAGTGAAGATTTTCAACATTTAGTCTGGAGGCCAAGTGTAGCATAGCCCAGGCACCCAAAAGTTTTACCTTTGTATTGGTGCCTGGGCCACAGCAAAGAGTCCATCTAATGCTAGAGTTGTTGCTAATTTTAATCACTCCACCTGTGCCGCTCAGAGCTCCACTTTGTTGAGCAACTTCGTCGAACCAACCCGTCGGAGTATCCTTAGGAATGAGTGGGCTGTTCAATGTCTTTTTTTAATTAAACCCGGGTGGAAGTATTTCCAATTTTGAAACAGACCTAGAGATTTATAAGCAACAACATTGATGGAAGGTTGTTTATCATCAAAGATATTTGTATTTCTAGCCTTCCAAATAAACCAGTTGACCAAAGAGAAATAAGTTTGTAATTGTATTCATTTGAGATCGAATGATCAAAGCATTAAGTGATAGAGGTCCCTGTCCATCTTGCAATAGACTTGTTTCCTAGCTTGAGCCTGTCCCAGACAAGGCGAGTAAAACTGCACTGTGAAAATAAGTGGATCGTTGTCCCTTCATCCCTCTAGCAAAGATGGCAAATGTTAGGGCCTGTCCAGACTTTCTTTTTTAATGTATCCCAGGTAGAGATTTTTTTTTCAATTGTGAGCCAAGTGAAAATCTTTATCTTGAGCGGGATATTCCAATTCCATAGGTGTCTGCGCCATCCGGATATGTTTTTGAGCCCAGTCGTGTTTATAATTGTTCTGTATTGATTTTTTACCAAGAGAATCTTGGAGTTGTCCCCTCCAGCCCACATCAATTGATCATCCTCATCCTGTAGGGTGATGTCCGCGTTGTTTAGCTCATGTCTGGATTGATTCCACTCCTCTGTCAAATCTGGAGGGAGATCGAGCTCACTAACAGTCTTCCAATCAGCGACCAATATACCTGTAGTGTTGTGCCTGCGTGCTTGAAAGAGGTGGCCTGTGTATTTATAATTTAAATGAGTTATAAGGTGAGTCGATAAAAGGGAAGCTTGTCCAAGGCCAAGGATGCAATCCCTACCAATTTGAATGGAGATCCCATTGCCCGATTTCCAACATAGCCACCGATTGATCCAGGGGGGCGGCTTTAGTGAGATTCCTCCACGTCTAGGACACATACCTTTTATGAGGAGCTCCAGATATGAGCCAGGACTCGACAGATGTAAAAGGTAAATATTTGTCTTTTATGAGAGAACTCCAGATGCCACTTGAATTCAGAGCATGTCAAAGATATTTTGCTGCCAAAGCTAGATTGAAGTTGTAGATGTTCATGAACCCCCATCCACCTTTGTTTTTAGTGGTAGCCAGCAATTCCTAGTTGCAGAGATGTATTTTGGACTGGTCCTTGCTCCTTGATCAGAGAAAGTTGAAAGTAAGTTTTTGAAGTTTATCTAGGACCGATGTGGGAATGGCCGCCAGCACCATCCAGTAGATTGATTGGCTTTCAAGAGTTGATTTTATAAGAGTGTAACAGCCTCCAATGGAGAGCCATCTGTTGCACCAATGGCTAGTTTCTTTTCCACCTTTGAGATTAGCGAGTGCCAATCAAATGCCTTGTAGTGATCAACTTTAATGTGGTATCTGAGATATTTGAAGCCTGAAGATAGATGTGTGAATTTGTGCGGGAAAAGGTCCTTCAGTTGTTCTAGTTGTTGTGCTTGAAGATTTGCAAAATGAAAGGTCGACTTAGTCCAGTTGACTTGAAGCCCTGAAGCCAAGCAGAAGGCCAAAATAATTTTGGATATTTCCCTCCATTCAAGAAAATTAGCATTGGTCATGATGAGGACATCGTTAACAAAAAGGAGGTGAAGTATTTTTATAATCCTTGAAACTTTTATCCTTGTGATCCTTCCTTCAGCTTGGATCTTTTTTAGAAGAACACTGAGGCCCTCCATGACCAAGATGAAGAGGAGCGGAGATAGGGGACATCCCTACCATATCCCTCTACCACTATGGAAAAAATTGGAGGGTTCGCCATTAATGAGCACTGCAAAAGTTGCACTGGTGACACAGTTCATAATCCAATTTAGAGTGTTTTGGCAAAATCCAAATTGGATTAAAATCAATCGAAGGAAGTCTTAGTCTATGCAATCAAAACCTTAAGAAATGTTCACTTACATGAACTTGATTATGATTAAGTGGGGTTACTTAGGAAGTAGAGACAAGAATGGGAATGAATTCCACCAGCATAGGATTATATGTTTTAAAAAAATAAGATATAGTAAAGGTAACCTGAATGTTGGGTGTTTTGTATTTTAAATAAATATAATTAATATAATATATACAGAGACATTTAATGTTTATTTGAACTTGTAGCCATATCATGAGCTCAACCACCTTGTTTGACTGGCATCAAATGGAGCATATATTTGGTTTAATAATGTAAATTAAAGCATAAGAAACTCTAAGATAAAGGTTGAAGAAAAATCATCATTGATCCAAGATGATATTTAAGGCATATCTATCTCCTCGCTAAATAATGGTATATAATTAAACTTCCATAGAATTTTAAGCAATGATTTGTATTGCTTCCTTGTTGTACTTGTTATTGAAGAAACTTTATGGTAGATGGTTTATGGTGTCAAATGTATTGAACTTTGGTAAATGTATCCTGGAATTGTCATTGGAATTAAAAACATGTAGTCTATTGACAAGATCAAAGGGAAATGGATAACCTCGTTAACACCACCTGCATTGTAACCAGGTTTTCATGGGGCCTCGGAACTTACTAACCAATGTCATCATGGGAACGCGAATCCTTAGATGTTTGGCATGGAATACAAGCTGCATGTCGAGTGTAGTCTTTGCACAAGGCAACTTGCATGCACTCTGTAGATGGATAATTAATTATTAATTCTTGCATGCATACACATATGACCTTGGTTTCTTGTTGAAGACTAGTGCCTTGGATCAGAGCCTGAAAGTGTGGTTCAAGTGATCATGGGTTCAAGAATTCATACATTGTTTCGTGTTTTTTGGGAATCAAAGTGTGAACAACATTACACGTAAGACATGTTGTGGGTTCTTGTTCAAATTGGGCCTAAAGAGTGTGATGTGTTGTTCATATGCTTACTCTACCCCACTTCAGAGAAATATTAGTATTTGGAACTTTGGATTCGACGAGATTTTTTTACTGCTATAACAATTCGCATGACTAAATCAATTTTTTTATGTACGTAGGTGATAGTTGAGTCTTGAAACCTCAGTAGTTGTAGCTAAAGTAATTCAATAAAGAATGTATTTGAATAGGAAATGGAAGAAACATGTGGTATGTTTTGATCTCAAAATGGGATAGCTATCGCCTACCTTATAGCTTGTGGTTTCTCATCAATTAGGCTATAGGTTCTTTAGGTTTCATTCATCTACGATGCATTTATCTTTATGCATGATGATCCTTGTTGGAATGAACCAATTGGAAATGTTGGTCATGAGTTCAATCCCAAAGAGCCATGAAACTTCATTTAAAAATGAACTCTAGTGGGGAAAGAAAGACTGACGCCAAGTCCCTCATATCTGATGTTTTTCTCTTTAGGCATGAATCCAATTATGCGCTAGGAAAGATAAGGAAAATATGGACCCTTCATCATCATACTTCCTAGAGAGATCATCAACAAAAAAAAATTCCTTTCCCTTCTTATAGATAATCACATAGTCATAGCCTAACATTTTGGTGACCCACTTTTGCTACTCCAGGAAGGACAACCTATGTTCCAAGAAATATTTCAAGCTATGAAGTTTTTTTTTACTTTGGAAATGATTCCCCATCAAGTAAGGATGTCGCATATCGACTGCATGAAGAATATCCAACATTTCCTTCTCATAAGTGGATTTGCCTAATTTTCTATCACATAATTGCTTACTACTGAAGGTGAGTGGGCATCCCTCTTGCATTAACACAACCCCAATTTCTTTTCTCGGGGCATCACATTAAAAAAAAAAGTATTATTCACGTTAGGTAGGGTGAGGAATGGTGTGGTAGGCATAGCATATTTTAGAGTCTAAAAATCCTTTTTCATCTTCCTGATTCCATTAACTGAATGCATTCTTTTTTAGCAGGTTAGTGAGAGGAGCAACAATTTTACAATAATTTTGGACAAACTTCCAATAGTAACCTATGAGGAGAATAAAACCACACGAATTTTTAACAATCTTGGGACAAGGCTGATCTTTCATCGCCTTAATTTTCTTAGGATTCACATGCACACTTTTCCCACTAATAATGTGTCCTAGATATGAGGAGGAGTTGTAAGACCCGATCCACACGTGTTGCCCAATTTTTGTTGCAGACCAAGATGTCATCAAAGAATACCAAGACAAAACGACATAGAAGGGGATTAAAGATGTGTTTCATGAGGCTTTGAAAGGTGGGGGGTGCATTGTAAAGACCAAAGGGCATCACCAAAAACTCTTAATGACCATCATGAGTGTGAAAAGCAGTTTTGGTAATATCAGCTTCCTTCATGCAAATATGGTTATAACCAGAGCAAAGATCAAGTTTGGTGAAGAACTATGCTCCATGTAGCTCATCTAAGATATCATCAATGATTGGAATGGGGAATTTATTCTTAACTATCAAGTTCTTAAGGGTGTGAAAATCATAACACTTGTGCCAAGTGCCTTCTTTTTTAAGGAGCATGACAACTGGATAAGAGTAGGGGATAGTACTATGAAGGATGATACCACTAGCTAATAGCTCGTATACAATCTTTTCAATTTCATTATTTTGGGAAAAAGGATGACGATATGACCACACATTGGGTGGTAAGCTATTTGGGAGTAGCGGGATGTTATGATCATGCTCTCCACACGAGGGTGCTAATCCTTGGGGATGATTAAATACTTGTTGGTTGGTGTTTGTCCAATACTAACTGCAAATATGGATGAACTAGATGAGAAGCATCCTCAAAGGATTAAATAGCATGGAGTTGTGCAATAATGTCACAATGAAAATTTTTTAGAAGCTTTTCCATACGGTGTGAGCTAATGATTTTTGTAGAGATTGCTTTGAGACCTCTGAGCATGTAGGAATGGGCATCCTTATGAAAATTCATGTAGAATTTTAGGAATTCCTTGGTTATGGGGACTAATGTTTGTAGCCATTTAACAACCAAAACAATATAAAAATCACCCATTTCAATGACAAACATGTAAGATTTCATGGAATACTCACCCATTTGAAGTTTCACATTTTCACACCTACCACCACATTTCATAGATCCCCCATTAACAATCGTAATCTAAAATATGTTAATAGCATGGATATAATAGTGTGTTTATTGGGCAACACCATGATGAATAAAATTGTGGGTGTTTCCATTGTCCATTAAGACAATGGCATTCCATTGCTTGATTTAACTAACGAACTTTAACGCATGAGGATAAGAAATACCAGTCAAAGCATGTGTGACAACCCTAATTAACTGTTTAATTACCATGAATGATAAATACTAATTATTAAAACAAATTTATGGAGACTTTATTATAATATTATTAAAATTGGTAGTTGAAGTAATTAATGGGAGGGATAAGGTGGTTGAGGAATTAATGGGGGATAATGCCATTGGAGAAATGGAAGGAGGGAGTGGGATTTGAGGGAGGAAGTTAAGGGAGAGGGGAGAACTTGGGGAAGGGGATATTTTGGTTTTTGGGAGGTAAGAAAATTTGGGGAAGAATGAGGAGGAAGAAAGGATGAAAGAAGGAGTTTTAGTGAACAGTTTGGCTTGAGGACTCTCACACGGTCACAGTTGTTACTAGGAATTTTGGGCTCAGGGGCTAGGAAACCGCAAGGATTCTTGGAGCTAGGGAGTCGGAGAGGTTGTTCCTAGTTGGTTGGGAGGTTAATACTCAGTTTGGGCAGGATCAACATCATCAACCAGAAAATGGATAAATCAATTGAGCTTCAAGTTGAGGTAAATACCTTATGCATTTTCTGCTATCGTTATATTGATGTTATCGTTATATTGTTGTTAATTATTATGTTGTTGTTACTATGCTAGTATGTTGTTGTTGCTATGTTGTTAATTATTATGTTGTTAGTTATTATGTTGTTAGTATGTTGTTGTTGCTAAACTGTCAATTATTATGTTGGTAGAAGAATATCAAGAAAAAAAAAAGATTCTAAACTAAGTAGCAGTAGTTAAAGAAGTACATTAGAAAGAATTTATTTATTTTTATGAGGCTTTGTAATTCAGGCCTTACAAATGGTATTAGAGCCCGGTTTCAAAACTGAAACCTTAGGCTCGAACAACCACTTAGTTGTAAAACCCAATTCCTAAGATAACATGTAACCTACAACCTGAACCTTGGACGGGTTCATGCAATTACCCTTTGTTTACAGCCCTTAATTAAACCAAAAATAACCCAAAATAACCTAGAAAGGACCCTGGAACCCTAAGGAAACTACCCAGGAAATTATTGGACAAGAGGGTGATTGCACCAAGGAAAAGACCCTGCCACACCTCTTCCAGTCTCATGTCCATGTGCTCCTTGTTCCACTGTTCCAACCTCTGTACCTGCAAACATCCTACCCTGCAAAATAACTAAAGGAAATAATCATATATATATATATATATATATATCTGATACTAAAACCAATAAACATATTTATAAAAAAAAATTAGCTTAGCACACATAAATAAATAAAAAAATATCATTTAGAAAAAAAAAATATCGGGCTTATGATCCATCAAGCCCTTTAACCAAAGCACAACATATATCAACACAAGTCAAATCCCAGCGCACCAAGCGCAAATCCACGAGGAGGGATGAACCCATTATTCATTCACATTGCTGCACTACGCTAGGAGGGATGAGCCCATGCCCAATGTTGATAAAATCCATAAAACCCAAAAGTAACATTATTGGAAAAGAAAATCCCATTGGATATTATTGAAAAGAAAACAGACACCAAGTGCACATGAACTGCCACTGTCATTAAATAAAAAAACTAATGTAGCTTCATTCAATCAGTCATACAGAGCAATAGACTCTACATTGAAAAGGCGAAAAATGTGCACAATGCATCACAAGGCAGCGCACCTTTCCAAGCCAGTGACCATGAGGAAGGAGGAGCCCACGAGGGGCTTGTTATTTCCTCAATGCATACATGCACTAATCCTCAAACAATGATCCAAGCACATAGAACCAAAGCCCAACACCCAAGATCAATCGCCAGGCCACGAGGGAATAAGAGTGTTTTACGCATAGGAAAAACACCAAGCCCAACTCCACTAGTAATTCATCACAACACAAGCACCGAGCTCAAGTCACAAGGCTCTCTCACCACAAGCATCGATAGCACATGCTAGGCACCAGGAGGATTCCACAAGCCAACAAAGGTATTCAATGCATCGATGGTGCAGTGGAATGTTTCCATGGCTCCCACTGCTAGTGCCAGTGGCGGTTCCTCCAACATCCAAAAGAATCCTTAGAAACCCCGATCTGAACAACCTTTTCTCTGGATTTCATCTTTCCAATGATTTGAGAAGTGAAAGGGGCATCTGATGAGCTAAGATAAAGGTCAGAATCTTCGATTGATTCATAGAGAGCGCTTATGAACAATGGAAACTATACAACAAAAGAAGAAGAAAAAGGAAGGGAAGAAGAATACAGAAAGCACAAACGAGACTGTGCTCAACCAGAAAAGGGATAGACTAGCATGGAGGCCATGGTTGTGCCTTTGGGTAGTCAACCATGGAGCTGAGGCCAACCCTCGAACCCTCGTATGTGTAGAGGAAAGGGCAGGGCAGAATAATGCACGTTGTATGAAGGGTAGGGTTTGAGCAGAGTGAGAGCAGGGGGAGTGGGAGCGCATGGGCCTCATGCGAGGTCCCATGATGCCCAAGATTATTCAATTTTTTTATATAATATATTTATTTAATTAATTAAAAAAATAAAAATAAAAATTGTTTTGTTTATTTAGTTTTAAATATATATAAGTAATAAAAAAAAAATATTAATAATATAAAAAGTAAATAAATAAATAAATAATTTTATATTAAAAATAATTTAAAATTGTAGTAAATAGTTAATGGTATAAATATTTAATAGTTAATAGTTAGTAAATAGTTAAATTTTAAAATGTTAATAATGAATTATGAATAAATTATGAATGAATTATATAGCTATATAATCGATTAAATTATGATTAAATATATATAGATAGATTAGATGTTTTATAATTGGGTTAGGTGCTTGATCAAACAGGTAAGTAACGGTAATTGATGAGTTCCCCACAACACTAGCTTACCTAGCGAGATAGGAGGGTTAGTAACTTACCCGAACAAGTTACCAAGCTTAGAGGCTTTCTACCCTGACCTTTAGCCACTTACCCTAGAGAGAGTAACGTATGTTTACAGACAAGTAAAAAAAAACTTATGCCTAACCTTATGTTTACAAGTATAAGTTGAGTGAATGTGAACTACCTTAAACTCTTCCCTGACAAGCATTTGGTTTGATGCAGATTCAATTATTCAAGATGGTTAGGACTTGGGGAAATCAAGGCTAAGGGTCATCGTTGCAAGGACCGCCAACGTCGGCTCTACCACCACCATCGCCTAAATTAGCTCTCATTTTGCACTCTTTTGAGGCTATTAATGAGACATTAAGGGGGCATCAGTAAGCAGATGTCGAAGTGGAACCCCCACCATCTGGGGTGGGTAACCCTGAAGTGTCGAGGGACTCATAGGACGGGCCTCCACCCGGGGACATCACCAGAGAACTAAAAAAGATCAAACTCCCAGAGTTTGTCGGGGGTTGTGCAAGTGAACGTGCAAAGGCATGGTTGGAAGGATTGACACGATGTTTCGCCTTAAGATACTATGATTCCACATCAAAGGAGAAAATAACAATCTTTCAGTTGAGGTATAGTGACTTGAACTGGTGGGGTAACCTGGAGAGGCAATTGCACCTTACCCCAGACACCATCTCATGGGAACTTTTTGAGGAAAAGTTATGGAGGTAATATTTGTCGGCTTACTACGAAGAACAACAGGTGGGAGCATTTCATGCTCTAGTTAAGGGAAACATGGTCGTGGAAGAGTACGAGATCAAATTCATGGAGTTGGTAAAATATGTATCGTACATGGATATCAATAAATGACAGACAAAACATTTTGTGTATGGGTTAAACCCTAAGATAAGGGCCAATGTACGGATGTGGAAACCATTGTCAGCAGTTGAAGCAGTTGAAAATGCATGCTATGCAGAGGAGCATATGAGATTAAATGGAGGTATGAGATCAACCTTTCCACAACATCATGGATTCATGGGGAAGGCCCCTAGGACCTTCTCCAGGGAAGGAAGCTCTAGGTTGCCTCCTTATAGAAATAGAGTCACACCTAGAACAGTTTCTACAGGTATTTCAAAGGTAGCGAGTGCAACATCCCACTCATCACTAACGACGCAAGCAAGTCCACAACCTTCTCAGGGAGCAGCAAGTAGGGGCAGGGGCTCTAGGGGAAGGAACTCATTTCAGAGACTGTCATAGGGAAGTGCATAGGTTCCATCTCATGTTACGTGTTGGGGGTGTGGAGGACCCCATTACTAGTGTGACTTCCCAGAGTTGCAAGCAGGATTTGTGCATAAAGAAGGAAAGGCCCTGATGGGAAGAGGGATTAATAGCCACCAGATTTATGCAACGGTTAATAATTGCCAGGAAGAACATTAATCCATGGTGGTGGATTCATCGAGTACGCTAAATCATGTCAATGTTAAAATTTTATTTGATTTTGGTGCTACAGATAGTTCCATTTCACCTTCTACATTAGAAGAGTGTGGGTTGGTAGCCTATGATCACGATGACTTTAAACAAGTCGAGATGGCTTTAGGGGAAAAACAAGCGATAGGACCTAGCGTCGATAATTGTCTAGTAGACCTGGGAGTGTGTACAACTAGGTTGAAGGTGTATGTCACTGCTCTGGGGACATATGACCTAATCATTGGAATGGACTGGTTAGAATCCCATCAAGCTATGGTAGATTGTTTCACGAAAAGGGTACTTTGTGTTGACGATGAAGGAACGTCATTAGAGATCCACAATGTACGGAGGAAGGTGTCTCTATGCTTTATCTCGACCATGAAGGTTAAACGTTGCATGAGGCAAGGTTGTTGACTATATGTAGTGGAAGCGGTCAATGAAAGGAAAGGACCCTTCTTAGATCAATACCCGTGCGGAGCCAATTTCCAAGACTCTGTATAGGATGAAAGTGCCAGAACTTTGTGAGTTGCAGATGTAGTTGAAAAAACTAATCAACTTAGGGATAATAAGGCCTAGTGTCTCACCTTGGGGTGCACCTGATCTAGGTGGATATAGGTGGCCACCCACCTATTGCACGAGCTTCAAAAATAGTTTTCCATCTTGGCAGTTTTTCGACAGTTTTTCAGGTTCCAAACTTTCGGGGTTGTTTTGAGGCCCTAAACGACTTTTTTTGGGGATTTGGGGCCCATATGACTACCAAAGGCACTACTTGGGCTAGTCTAAAATCGTTCTTTTGGGTTAGACCTTTCAAACGGTGTATCGAGCTCCCCAAACAAAGATCGTATGCAAAATTTACTCCCCTGGGAAGTTGATGTATCAACTACCCCCATCGGGGCCCGCAAACCTTTGGTCTCTTTATCTTTCGGGGTTAGGGTTTTGGATTTTACTTATGTTAAAAAGGCCTTTGTAGCCTCATTGTAATGATCATATTCTTGTGAATGCGAGTAGTCGTCACATCTCTTCTCAGAGATAAGCAACCACCATTCTAGTGACTCTTTCACTCTGTATTTTTACAGTCTGTGTACATTTCTTTCATTAATAGAAATCATGTATTATTGTATCTTTGTGTTTATATATATGATATATTTTTGTTATATTATTGAATATATGATACATCTTTGTACATTTATTTATTATATCTCCGCTCTCATTTCGTGCCGAAAATAATCCAGATAAGTGGTATCAGAGCATGCTACTCTTGATCATTTTTTTAGTGCATGTCCCTAACAAGGTCTGAGTATAGCAAGTTGAGTCTCAAGCTTGTATCTCTTGAATACAATCTCTATTGCATGCCCAAGAAATCCTCCATGGCGGAAGAAAAGAAAAACGACGAAGTAGACGATTTTATCAATCTGTTGCTTGAGAAATCTCACACGCGACAGAGGGAC
>JASDQU010502229.1:0-22324 GCA_032191745.1 Picea mariana | reverse complement strand
CTATATCCTCAAGTAAACATAAAGTGGTTTAGGACATTAAAATTAGTACAATATTTATAACACAGTCAAGTCAAAATGGTTAGTGGTCAATAAAAAAAACTAGATACAATGGTGAAAGAGTTATTGAAAAATCCAAAAGCTTAAGCTTAGATTCCTTCAACAATCTTCTCTCCTTACACCTAACAAAGGGGAATATCAATGATGATAGTCGGGCTTCAAGTTTTGAAGTCCTATCAATCAAAATTTAATCAATATTTCGAAATTCCAACATGGCAATTGATCTCCTCAATAGGACATCTATAATTCAATCAATCAATCTCATTAAATCAACATATTTGGGAAGATCTAGCATGGAATATAGAATTATCTCATTGCTCTTTATTATTCATTGGGATGTTGTTTGACACCTAATTATGTCTAAACTTGAAGAACGCTTCAATGAAATTATTTGTTCATTGATAGCATAGTGATGATCCTATTTATTCACCAATTAGCATAAGATGTTGTTTTCTTCTATCCAAATTACTTGGCAAATGATCAAATTGTCAAGTAATCAGGGAATGTTTAGACATGGATGTTATTCACTTCCATAATTTTTGCTCTCTTTCAAATTTCATTTAAAATGAACCATTTAGTGTCCATATTGGAAATTTTTTAGGCATATCTTCATCGAAGATTAGTTTAGAAGTTTCAGAGTGAAGATTGAAGATGATACTATTGTATGCACTAGTTCATGTTGTCTTACTGGTATAATTATTTAGAATTGTGATTGAGAGGGGGAGATATTAGACTATGAGTCCCTAGACAATCACAAATTTTGAGATCACTCATTTATGATTTGTCATATTTATCCTTGATGAGGTGTCAATGTGTTGGCACACTTCAGTTTATGAGATGATTACAACCATTTATTATAAATTGATATCATGGGATGAATATATTGTTTAATATGGATTAAATCCTTTTTTTCCAAGTTCTTGTCTTATTTTCTATTTCTTAATAATATCCAAAATCAAAAGGCCAACCTATCAATTGACTATTATGATTAAAGTTTGAAAACAAAAGGAATAAAATGATGGCACAATCAAAATATAAGAAGACAAGACTCTACTTTAATGCATTTTCAAAATCAGTGGCACTTTTTATTCTATTTCATAACTTGCATTAAAAGGATTGTTGAACTTCAAATTTCAAAGGTTTTTCGAGAAGAATTGGAAAAACCCTAATTTGAAATTTGGACTAGATCTCTAGAGTCTAGATCAAGGGGAAATATTCAAACATACGTTGAAAAGAAAACCCCGATTCAAAAATCAAGGATAATTTGGAAGTTAGGTGCATTTTATGAACAACGTTCAACAGGAGGGCCCTGATTCCAATATCAGAGTCGATCATTCAATCAAGGTATGAATTCAAATGAGAGAACCAACCCTAGAAGGAAAAAGGGAACCATTTGAAAAGTTACTACTAGGTTCAAAGAAAAGAGGGTCAATTGGTGAATGCATGCCTATTTAGGAATTAGTGATGGATTTCAAAAAAGAGAAGGAAGAACAACTCGATCAAGAGATTAGACTTGATTCCTTGATCGGGGTTAAATTCAATAGGAATTCTAAAAGAGGAGCCCGATTTTAAGATTGAACTTGACTTTAAATTTGGGAAACCATTTCAAAAAGAAAATAAAAATGGGAACCTGATCCATGAATCAGTCTCAATGGTGAGATCAAAAGGATCTTAAAAAAATGAAAATATCTTTGAAACTATGCTTGATAATAGGCTCGATTTATTGATTGGGCACAATTTCTAAATTGGGGAGGCTAGTAGTTAGAAAGGGTAAAAAGAGGGCGCAATTGGATAATATGTTCCTACTTAAGAATAGACTAAATAAATTGAAATAAAAATCACTAGAGAAGCCTGATTTATAAATGGGGGAGAGAATAAAAGGCAAACACATTTTGAAAAGAAAATATAACCCATAAATGAAAGAAGATGGAAGCAAAGGGGCTCATGACATCGATCAAACTTGTAGAAAGTACTTGGAAGTGTAAAGAAAACCAAGAACTAATTTCAACACAAATCAATAAAATATCCTTCCACGTTAAAAAGAAAAGAGGGTCCCCAAGTTTTTTTTAGGGGGTTGTTGAGGGCTCAACATAGATTTATTTTAAATTTGGATTTGGATTAAAAAAAATAATTGTAAATCTCTCATTTTGAGGGTTGTTGAGGGCACAACACATACATCTATTTTAATTTCAGATCTAGATTAAGAAAAATTGAAATGAAAATCTCTCATACTTGAAGAACTCAGAAGGAAGATGACTCTATGCTAGTTTATATATATTATAATTAATGCTTTGTATTTTTTTTTACTTTACTTTTTTTCCTATTTTAATTTATATGTATAACACATGAACTCTACACATCTTATCCTTGTGAGGCTATAGAATGCACTTTTCTTCACTCTATGCAATTTATTATTATTGCATTGAAAGAAGTGAGAACATTCTACAACCCAATATGAGATAGACATGTTATGTTTGTGCCAAACAATGTGATTCATGGCATAAATCAACCCAATATAATATGTAAATTTTTAAAAAAATAAAAATTAGCAGATTATGGATGAGAAATCTAATGTTCATGCTTATAAATAAAAAAAAATTGAAAAGGAAAGAATAATTGTAATGTAAAAAGGAAAATTTAAAAAATTTAGAATGGTACCCTCATTCTGAGGATGGTACCCATTATAAAGCATTTGGTGTAGAATTAGTGCACCTAATCCCATGGGATTTGAATTGGGAACTAGCATAACATGTTGGATTACCAACCATGTCCTAGTAACAATGGCACTCATTAGTTGAGGTAACCCTCGGGACTAACCACACACACACTTTAGCCCCAAGGTTTATCTTAATAGGTTGAAACATCCACCTAAGGCATGCTGCTAATGGGGATTCCATAGGTCAATGGTTCAAATCTGGTTGAGTTCCTCAGGGATACTAGCCACTATTGTGGCTAGCGATTGAGCCACCATCCATTTATACATTCTAAGGAAGAAGGGGGAAATATTCTCAAGGTTTCCTTATAAAATTGTATATATACTTAAGCCTCAAGGGCTATATCAATTAGTTGAACCATCCACCAAAGGTATTTTGTTGATGGGGAGGCCATAGGTAACATGTTTAAATATAGTAAAGTCTCTTAGGGTTGTAGTCTCTCTTACATGGTGGTTGGCATCATCCTCCATCTAGATATTTTGGACAAGAGGGGTAAATCCCATGAAGTGTTCTTAAAAAAAATAGTTGTAAGGGTTGAACCATATTCCAAAGGCATTTTTTCGATGAGGAGACCATAGGTCATTAGTTCAAATATGATGGATTCCCTCAGGTTTAATGTCCACTAATGTGATTGGTGGTTGATTTTCCCTCCATCTAGATATTCTAAGTAAGATGGGGGCTCCCACAAGGGTTTCATGGAAAAAAAAGAGGTTCAAGTAGTCGATGGTTGATTCTCCCTCCATTTGGATATTTTGGAGAAGAGGGGGGATCCCACAAGGTTTCCTTGGAAAAAGGGGGTTCAAGTCCAGATGAGTCTTTTTGGGTTACCATCCACTATTTTGGTAGGTGATTGTGTATCTCTCCATCTAGATAGTTTACGGAAGGGGAGAGGTTATCTCATGAGTTTTTCCATTTAAAAAAATCCCCAAGGATTAGCTCAAACATTTGAATCAACAACCCAAGTCATGTTGTCAACTAGGAGGACATAGGTCATAATTTTAAATCTAGTTGAGTCCCTTAGGATTACTAGCCACCATTATGGTTGGCTAGCGATTGAGTTTCCCTCCATATGATACTATTTGGGGAATAGGAATAAACCTCATGGGAAACCCAAGGGATGCTTCCCCATATTTGTAGATTACATGCCCAACTATAAGGTACCATATGTATTATAATAGTTGAAAACAGAAATATTGTAGAGAATAACAGTGGAACAACACAATATATGAAACCAAAACACCAAAATAATACCTTTATTGATAGGAAAAAATGTTCACTTGTCTCTTCGAGGGGGAAACCTACAACAGAGAAACACTCTATTACAATAATTCTCAAGAAAAAAACTTATCATGCCCTCAACTCCTATTTATACTAAATCTATCTACCAAAAGAAAAATCTAGAGGAAGATCTTGTAGAAGCGGAAGCTTTTATTAGGTCTTCTTACATTTGAATTATTCTTCCTTATTACTAGGCCTTATTAATATTGGTATTTATTACATGGAAAATATATTATTCTACCTACGTGAGGGTTTAGGGAGGTTAGGTCCTTAACATGCCCTCCCCCTTAAAAAACAACCTTGTCCTCAAGGATTGAGATGAGCAACTTGTTACATAATGGTAGCTGGCTCCCAAGTGGCATCTACTAGAGTTGTATATTTCCATTGTACTAACACTTCATTTATGGTGCACTGACGGAGACGATGCTCATGCTTTTCCAAGACTGTTTGTGGCTGCAACCAAATGGAACCTTCTTCATCCAACTTGGGAAGACTGGTTTGAGTTTGGCACATAGTTCCAATCACCTTATATAATTAGGAGAAATGAAAAACAAGATGGAGCTTAGAATGACTGGGAAAAGCTAACTAATAATCCACCTGTCCCACGCACTAGAGAAATGTATAAGGACCATAAAATTTGGGCGCCCATTTCTGAAAATGGTCATCCTTGAGTGAAGTCTACCTATAAGTTTGTAGTTGAAGAAACACATGGTCCCCTTCAACAAAGTGACGTTCTGTGCGACCTTGATCTGCATATTGCTTCATACAATTCTGATCCATGACCAAATTCTCTTTGAGGGTATGGAGAATAGCCTCTTGAATTGCAAGAGTTTGGTCAGCCGATTGGACCTTCCATACATTGGGCATGTATGAGAGAACTGAAGGTGGATTTTGTCCATATACTACTTCAAAAAGAGTCATGCAAGTAGTTTTATGGTAAGAAGTGTTTTACCATCATTCAACTAGGGGTAACCATTTAGCCCACTGAGTTTTCCTTTCAGATGCAAAACACCTCAAATATGTTTCCTAACACTTGTTGACAAATTCAGTGTGACCATCAGTCTGGGGATGATAGGCGGTGTTGAGATGCAATTGGGTTCCCTATAGTCTGAACAATTCTTGCCAAAAATTGTTGGTGAAAGTGGGATCTCTATCAAAAACAATAGAATGAGGCATGCCATGAAGCTTGAAGATATGATCCATGAAAATTTAATCCACAATGGAAGCGGTAAATGGGTGTTGAAGAGCACAAAAATGAGCATACTTGGAAAGACAATAAACTACCACCATGATAATTGACTTATTGTTTGATTTAGGTAAGCCAACAATGAAATCCATAGAGATATCCCTCCAAATAGCAACTGGAATCGGAAGCGGTTGTAGTGTGCCATGGGCTTTGACTGTTTCTACCGTGTTGCGTTGACAAACATCACATTCCACCACAAAAGTGCAAATTCCATGTTTCATACCATCCCAGAAAAAAGAACATTTGACCTCGTAATAGGTTTTGGTAAACTTTGTCGAGCTGTGGGTGTAGCATGAAGCTTAGAAAGTACCATGGATTTAAGTTGTGACTATTTACTTAAATACAGACGGTCTTTGTAGCGAATATCATCATTGTGCCAAGAGTACCCTAGGGCAATTGGAGAATTGGCTTGCAATTGTTGGATCAGAAACGAAATGGGATCTTGCAACCATTCCTAGAGAACAGCTTGGATCCAATCTAGTACAATGAAGGAGAGGGAAAAAAGGGACCCTTAATCTTCATATTTTCCTGAACGAGCGTCAACAACCACATTGTCTTTTCCTTTCTTGTAAATGATCTCATAATCATATCCAAATATCTTAGTCACCCATTTTTGTTTCTTTGGGAATGAAAGACGTTGCTCCATAAAATACTTGAGGCTCTGGTGATCTGTCTTAATTTGGAAGCATTTCCCCAATAGATAAGGGCACTAGAGATCCACTGCGTGTAAAATAGCCAACATTTCTTTTTCATATATTGATTGTCCCAAATGTCGTTCTAAGAGTTGTTTGTTGGTAAATACCAAAAGTCATCCATATTGCATAAGGACTACTCCAACTCCTCTCCCATAAGCAACACAGTCTAGGAAAAAGGTCTTTGTGAAGTCAGGAAGGGCCAGAACATGAGTGGTATACATAGCCTCCTTCAAGGATTGAAAGGAATGATCAACTATTGGAGTCCAAGTGAAAGAATTCTTTTTAAGGAGAGTAGTGAGAGGCGCCACAATCTTTCCATAATTCCTAACAAGCTTACGATAATATCCTGTTAAACCCAGAAAACCATGCAATATTTTGAGAGTCTTAGGGCGAGTCCAATCCTGCATATCTTAAATCTTCTTAGGATCCACCCTGACACTCACCTTGCCAACAATATGACCCAAGTACTCGAATTTCAAGGCTCCAAAAGAACATTTAGATTTTTTGAGGAAAAGTTAGTGATGAGAGAGTAGATGAAGAACTCGATCCACATGAGCAATATGGGTTGGCCAAGTTTTACTATATATGAGAATATCATCAAAGAAAAATAAGACAAAATGACAGAGAAAAATATGGAAGACATTATTCATGAGGCTTTGGAAAGTGGAGCGAGAATTACACAAGCCAAAGAGCATGACCAAGAACTCATAGTGGCCCTCATGAGTTTGAAATGCAGTCTTAGGAATGTCTTCCTCTTTCATATGTATTTGGTGGTAGCCAGAATGAAGATCGAGTTTAGTAAAGAACTAGGCACCACTTAATTCATCCAAGAAATCATCAATGACACATGCGCCAAGAGATTTATTTCTTAAGTACCATGATCACAAGAGAAGAATAGGGGTTGGTACTAGGATGAATAACGCTTGCGGCGAGAAATTCTTGAACAATTTTCTCAATTTTATTTTTTTGTGCAAAGGGATGATGATAGGGACAAACAATGGGAGGAAGGTTGTCAGGGACGATGGGAATGTAATGATCATGAACACCATAGGAAGGAGGAAGTCCCTGGGGAGTGAAAAAAACAACTTGATGTTTGGAGAGGATGGATTGGAGGTCAGGAGGCACATAGGGTGTCTCAGTGGCATGAATGGAATGGAGTTGTGTAATAATGTCAGAATGACATTTTTTGAGGAGATTTTCCATTCGATGGGAACTGATGATCTCAGGGGAAACTATTTTGATTCCTTGGAACTTATACTATTGGCCTTAATGGTTGAATTTCATGGTTAATTCTTTAAAATCCATGAGAATGGGGCCCAAAGTCCTTAACCATTCGACACCCAGTACAATGTCACAACCACCCATGTCGATAGAAAACATATGAGATTTCATATAGTACTGACCAATTTGGAGATGCACATTTTCAGAACACCCCCACATTTCATGGACCCACCATCGGCAATCATGATTTGAAAGTTGTTGACTGCTTGGATATAGCAATTAGTTTCTTGGGCAATGCAGCGATGAATAAAATTATGGGTGTTGCCACTGTCAACGAGGATGATGACCTTTTGATGCTTAATGTAACCAATTAGCTTGAGGGTTTGGGGAGTAGAGAAGCCAATGAGAGAATTAAGGGAAATGACAGGTTCAAATTCTAGGGGGTCTAAGGGTGGAGTCAAGTCAGTGGGTTTAGGTGACTCGGTCACAGGGGGAGCCTCAACCTCTTCTTCAAAAACATCCTCAGCAATGGCCATAAAAAACTTTTGTTCCTTACACTTGTTCCTAGAAAACATTTTTCATCACAATTATAACAAAGACCCTTGAGTTGGCATTCAACCATTTCTGCCCGGGTCAATTTCTGGATCTATAGTGGAGTGGAAAGAGGAGCGGGAGTTACTGGTTTAGGGCGAGGAATAAAGGATGGTTTTCTGGCTTGAGAAGAAACAACATGTTATTCTTCCTTATCTCTTTTAGTAGCTTCCACCCAAATCCGGGGATGATCCATGAGGACATGGGAACAAATTTCATCCTTGATTCCACTGATAAATAATTCTCAGAAAAAAGCATCAGACATTCCCTCCGTGCAGAAATCTAATCGCTCAAAATCAACTATAAAGTCTTCCACTGTGCCATATTGTTTCAACTTTGTCAAATGACGTAAATGGTAGATGTCAGTGTCAAAGTGTTCATAATTCTTTGCAGCAAATTGTGTCCAAGCCACATACCCTTAGCGGGCATTTTTTCTCCATTGCCACCATCGCCAACATTCTTGATATAGATGGAGAACACCATACCAGATTTTGGCCAACTCATATGTAATGTCGTACAAAGAGAAATAATGTTCCATTTGAGTTACCCAGCCAGTGAGATCTGAGCCATCAAATTTGTTCACATCCACTCGCGGAAGGCGTAAGTCAGGCTAAAAGTGATGGGGCTAAAAAGTCTGGGAATTGGAGGAAGTTTCACCTTCAGGGTGCAAAGGTGGGTTAGAGGAGGCAAGGTCTCCAGTAATATTCATCTTAGCGCAGATATGGCCAATGAAGGATTCAAGCTGGGTAGAGACGTCTTGTTTCGAGGTTTCCATTTTTGCATCTATGGTGGAATGATTTTATTTTATTTATGGTGGTAATATTGGCACTGAGTTGTTGCACTTCCTTCTGGGCCTCTATGAAATCAGATGACAAGTTATTGAGGCGGGCTTCAAGGTCTTGGCTACGAGTGTGGGCCATGATGAAGGGGGGAACTAGAAAGGGGCGGGTGGGACCACACAAAAAAGGGGTTATAGGTGAAGGGTATCATGATGATCAAGGTGACGAGGGGAATCCAATGGGTTAAGTCCCAAATAAGGGGGTCGAGTCCATAGAAAAAGCAATTGTTGAAAAATGATAGGTTTGACTATGATCAAGGTGAAGAGAGGAATCCAATGGGATAGGGATAAAATAATAGTGCAGGAAGAAGCCAATTTTTTTTTTAAAGTCTTGTAGAGTTATATTATGATCTGAAGAATAGTGCAGTGTTGAAAAACTGAAATTCTTAATAGGAAAAAATGTGTAGTAATTTCGCAACCAAAATGCAGGAGATAAAGTTGCATGGCAATAGATCTTGTCTGTTTTTTTTTGTTTCTATCCCAAGGGTTAGGGTATCTAGGATTTCTATAGACAAGGGTTTTCCTTGTGCTATAGCTCTCTAATATACATGTGGGGTCCAACAGTAGTACTCGGCCTAATATCTCAGGGCACCAACTAATGTGTCTAGACCGTGCCCTTAGCCATACTACCCGACTACCTAGGTGCTAGAGAGTATCTTCCTGAGTGTTGTTCTCGTTGGCACTGTAGCAGTCAGGCGACTGATTGGTTTATCTATAGAGGGCTTCAGGATATCTAGGTTGATCTGTATACAGGTGTTGTCTAATGTGCTACCACTCGAAGGGGTATGAAGAAGGGTTACAAGGGTGGCCAACAATGTGCGATTAAGTACCACTTGTATTTCTTGTATGTATGTTTCCCCGGCCGTGGATTTATGCGCTAAACGATAGATCTTTGTAGCTTTAATATGTCGGAATACGTCTCTACCCTAAAACAAATAACCCACAATTTTTTGCCAAGGAAAGTGTTCTGATACCACTTGTAATATACCAAATCTATTATAATAGCCGAAAACATAAATATTGTAGAGAATAACAACGAAACAACACAATAGATGAAACCACATCACCAAAATAATACCTTTATTGATAGGAAACAATGTTCACTTGTCTCTTCGAGGGGACAACCTCCAACAAAGCAACGCTCTATTACAATAATTCTAAAGATAAAAACTTCTCATGCCCTCGACTCCTATTTATACTAAATCTATCTCCCAAAAGAATAATCTAGAAGAAGATCTTATAGAAGCAAAAGCTTATATTAGGTCTTCTTACATCTAACTTATTCTTCCTTATTACTAGGCCTTTGTTACATGGAAAAAATATTATTCTACCTACGTGAGGGGTTAGAAAGGTTAGGTCCCTAACACCAATAAACTTATTAGTCTAAACTAATATAATAACATATTAATACAAAATATAAAAACCTTAGTAACTTACATAAAAATTCAAATTCTATAGGAAAGATAATCGAATATTGATAAGGGCATAACTAATACCTATTTTTTATTTCCCAAAATCTCAAATCTTATTGTAAGCAAGATTGTTTTCCAAAAAAAAATATTATAGGATAAATTATTGTTTTGAACAAGCTTACCCCACAAAAACTATTTACTCATAGATGTCAAAGATTTAACAACTTACATAGAACTTCAAATTTAATACGACGGATACTCGAGAACATGAATAATGTTTTTTTCTACCAAAGATCTCAATTCTTATTATAGTTGAACTTCAAATTTAATACGAAGGATACTCGAGAACATGAATAATGTTTTTTTTACCAAAGATCTCAATTCTTATTAGAGTTGAAGAACCTTCAACCCTTTTGACAACCATAGCAATGAAATTGAAACGTGTAAGCCATTAGGCCTTGAAAACAAAAATAAGTGTTACCTTCCATGGAAATTTAAAACCCTTTTCACTTTGAAATTATCATGAATACCTTTAAAAAAAATACAGCTTTCATAGATACATGAAAGAAACACAATTAAGAAATGAAAGGTAATGGACCATTTCTAAATAATTATAATATGTGTAATTTTGATGTGGAGAAAAATATTAACGAGGTTTTATAGTGTTTTCCTAAAGAAAGGATTGCCCACATTATTCCATAAACACCATCTTTAATAATTATTTGGTAGCTACTATTGTTTGGGTGCATAATTGTATCTATTTATTCCCATTCGAAATATACAACTTTAATTCTAATTTATTTATTTAATTCTAATTTATTTATCCAATTCTGAGAAGAATGAATGAATTATAACCAGCATTGTGAATATAGAGTTTGAGTTGATTTTGATTCTATAAAAGTTAACTATACTTTTTGGTGTTGAAGTGGATTATCATGTTTATTATCACCACTTTGTATGGGTGTGAATGTTGAATTTGAAGTGGATTATCATGTTTATTATCACCACTTTGTATGGGTGTGAATGTTGAATTTCTTTTTATATAGGTTGAATTACCTTTAAAATTTATTATAAAGGTTGTTTAGAGATTTTTATGTTAACATCGACTAAATTCAAAAGGGTATTTTTGTTTTTATTTATATTTATGTAGAATTTGATTTGAGTAAAGAGGTTTCATTTAAGATTATTTTAGAGTAGAATAATTCTTGTTGAATCTAGAATTGGATTACGAGAATATGGATTTCAAATACAAAATATGTCAAAAAAACCAGTCATTTGAAGGATGTGTGTCTCATGGTTAGGATTTTATAGGAAAAATGAGGGAAAATAGCTAATTTAAAGGTTGGAATCTGAAACTTAGAGCAACTTCAAAAAATGATAGTGATTTGATACAAGCTAGATATATTGACAAAGGTCTTAGTGTCACCCTTTGTGTTAAGGGATAGCCATTAAGATTTGGAAATGTAGATTGAACCAAGCCCTACTATGTAGATTATTCAAATAGAAAACCTCTCAAAAAGGATGAAGGGATAGCATGACTCATACAACTTTGATCTAGAAAGGAACAAAAACCGTACATCCAATGGAAATGGAATTTGCTAGTTAATTTCATTGAAACTTTCACTAGTCATGCAACATCTAATTAAGTGGAAAGATGTAGACAAGAAAAATGGGAAAAAAGTATGTTTGTCAATGTTCGAGAAACCCAACGAGAAGATGTAGCATTTGCTATATTATTGTTTATAAATTTAATATGTAATATTATACTAAAATATGAAACATCATATTAGTGTTAGAAGTTCGATTTTCATCCATCAAACACCAAAATTATAACAATTAATTATTTTTATTGTCATTTAATTTATGTATATATAAAAGTACAAGGTGGATGATGGATACAACACAATAGTAGTGGTAGATAACAAATGATCATATTGAACATATGAATATTGAAACATAGGGAAAATGACTATTTACTTGAATGTTACTCAAGATTGACGCTGAGAGACAAACACAATTATTCAATATGTTGAAAACTTTGTATTCGATTCAAGTTTAACCTTTATTTTCACTCAAAAATTCTAACTTTTCCTTCTCGCCCAATCAATGTTTCATAAAGGAATTCAATTTTGATAATGAATATTTGAAACATTGAACTTTGTGTGTGTGTGTGGCATAGAGGTTTAGCTCAATCAATTATCATCGATGTTTGTTGGCATTTGGTTAGTTCTTTCCAACAAGTATTCGATTCAAATCCCCTTGGTTGAGACACACTATTATACACCAACAAGTTTATTAAGGATGTTATTCACAAATGTGGAGAAGCATCCTTTTGGTTTCCCTGAAATTTTCATATATATATATATTGATGATTCCCATTAAATATTGACTTATTGAATATTGTTGGATTGATGTCTTCTTGAATTTTATGTCAATCATTAATGATGTAACATTATTTAGAGAAATAATACTATTTAGAAAAATAATATTATTTAAAACAAAATCCCACTTTATAGATATATTTAAGATATAATAATTTGTCCCCCGGATGGGGTGCTAGTGCGAGCCAACTAGCGCGAGGAGGAAGAATGGGTCGGCCAACGAGGCAAGGAGCCATGTGATGAGCTCGTGCCATCGCCCACCACCCCGACCCTGCATTAATTTGACCTTACGTCGTTGCAGCGTATTTAACTCTGCTGCACACGACTCCTTTACGAATTACTCTATGGCTCTGTTGTTTGTGTTAGCTCCTCGCCCTCACTCACGGACCGACTTGCTCCTCCCTCCGTTGCCCTGGCCTGGTTCAAACTGGACCTTCATGGTGATTATGGCCCCTGCCCACCTCCAGGCTCTCTACCTCCGCCTGGTGCATTTGGTCTTCTTCTGCATTCATTCGATGCAAATCATGCCGCGCCAAAGGGGAAGGCCGCGAAGAGGCTCTCCATGGAATCCTCGTCGGCCCCGTCCCTCTGTCTCACCCCCTGGTTCGCCTTCCACGATCTCCTCACCGCCTCTCCAGCCCGAGCCAACACCTCTCGCCTCCTCCACCCCGCTTGTCTCCCGGTTCGATTGCTTAGCCATCATTGACAGCTCGTCGGGCTCTTCTTACGATACCTTCCCGTCCCTCCGATTTCCATAACTTTCGAGCCTTCCCACGCACTAGCAGCTGGCTCCTCAAGGCCGCCCATGGGGGCGCCACCTCCATTTCAAAGGGTCCGAAACAACATGAACCCGTCTTCTGACTCCTTCTTTCACACGCAGATGAAAGAAAGTTTTATTATTCTCTTTGGTCTGGTCTTCGAACTCCGTCAGGGGGTGGAGGACCTCCAATTTCGTCTGCAGATCACGGATGGAAAGGTCACGACCCTCCTTAAGCTCCTTTCCTCCCTCCAAGATGCTTTCCCCCCTGACCCAGCAGGCGCGGCCTCAGCAGATGAACCACATGCAGAGACCAGCAAAGGAAACGCCCAGATGCAGCGATCCGTAGAGATTGTTGTGGAGCAGGCCAAGCATGAGGACATGGGCGTGGAAAAGGCTACAGGACAACGTACGCTACAGGACACCTCGCCAATCACCAACAGGGATGAGAGCAACGTGGACGCTGACATGCAGTTGGAAGCAAAGGCACAATCGTCGAAGAGGAACCTTGGTACGAGGTCGTTCTTGCCACCTGGCCAGGTTATCTGCCAAGTGTTTGAGTCCACAGGGGTTCTTTACTTTTTAATAGGTTTTTTTAGTTGCTTTCCAGTTAGCTTAGTTCTGATATATAAGACTGTTAAATTATCAATGCTTGATTACCCGACTGGTTTCCCCTCTATTGGGGCAGTTCAGTAACTACAGTACGGTTACTATTTGATTTTTGTACCTCTGACTTGGTTTTTTGAAGGCCCTTTATATATAAAACTTCTTATTTACAAAAAAAAAAAAGATATAATAATTTGTAAGAGCTAAAATGTTGAAGTTCTAAAGTTCTAAAGATAAAAGTTGTCACGTGATACACAAGTAAAAAGTTGTAATATATGGTGTAATGTTAAAATTTTAAAGTTTAATTTGAGCATTTTTATCCAATTTAAATGTTTTTTTATAAATGGTTTGGAATCGAAAACGTCAAACGTTTACACAAATTTAATTGTCTATTTACATTTTTTATGAATTTGACTACAATTTTATCATTATTTTTCTCTTGTACCACACTTTATGATTTTTCCATATAGGGATTGAACTATACTATACACAATTGTAAAATATAAAGTTGCCATGGTATCACTGAAATTATTGTCCATGTTGTTGCATGATGCAACATAGCATTATGGTTGACAGACATATATATAACCAACCCAATATTAAATGTACAATATTTATCTTTACAAAGTTGCTTTTATAAACATGGTGATCATGAATACCTCACATAGTAACTAGACAAAGTTGTTTTTATAAACATGGTGATCGTGAATACTTTACATAGTAACTAGACATGACATATCATTTTTTTCAGCAGAAATTTTCTCAATATATTAATATATATGGTGTTCTCAAAAAGTACAAAGCTGAGATATTACATCCATCTCCAAAATAAACCACAAACCACATGGTCATACCAAGACAGATTGTCAAGTGCTTATTGCATATAGACGAACCCAACATAGAGTAGAATAACTAAAAGTGAACCATAGTTACTTTTAACACTGAAATAAAGTGGGATCCAATTCTAACAAATATATCAACATCCTCCCAATATGCATGTAATAAACATCTGATAGTAGACATGACATGACATGTGAATGGAATATGATGAAAGTATTATAATATTTTGGACCATCATTAACCTTAATGGGGGCACACCTATAATTTGAGTAGAAAACGATCATGTTTGCCCTATGTCCTTCCCATAGGATGTCGATATTACTCACTAACTATTATAAATAATGGTTGCATAGTGCCAATCCCAATAGGTTTCTTGAATCACAGTGAAAGGAAAAAATGTGTCGCTTTGCAACTACTCTTATTTTAATTTTTTTGAGTCATAGAAAAGTTGCGTTAAGGAATGTACACTTTTTTTTCGACTTTTTTCCAATCGAAAAAATTTCTCAATTCTATTTGAAATATAATATGTTCTCGCATCAATTACATCATCAATGGATTAGATTCAATTACCTCAATCACCTATAATGATCGCAAGGCCAGATGGCGAAAGATCAAACAGAATGATGAGTCTGGTTACAATAGTTGCCTCAAGTCAATAGAAATGGAGAGTCATTCTAGAATTTTTGAATTAAGCTTGGGGATGTTGTTGATAGAAAAAAAAAAAAGTATTATGGGAAAATGTTGAAGGTTGCCTTCATTCTGGGTCCTCTTGTCCTAGAATTTTTTTATAGAAAGTGTGTGTCCCTCATGACCATCCAGCCAATGGTTAAAGAAGAGAACACCTACCCTTTTTTTTAAAGTTGTTTTGGATAGCAATTCCACTTCCTTATTGTATTCCCGGGAGGAATGGGAGAAAGTGAGTTTCTTGAAATGTTGATAAAGGGATCTGACTCTATCTTTCCAAGTCAGGAGAGTGATTGATTGAAGCTTACCTTGATTTTTCAACCAGTCAATGATGACTTTAAAGTCACCAACCAAGTGAAGATTTAGATTGTCGACGTTTTGGATCCAGATCAGGATCCATCTTCAGGACAAAGAGCCTGGGTTTAATAAACTATCATAACCTTTAAAATAAACAAAAATTTAATAAACGCTAGCAATTTCTTATAATAATTAAATTTACCAAACAATTCTACCTAGCCGACACTAAGAAACTTTCNCTCTTAAACCCAGGCTCTTTGTCCTGAAGATGGATCCTGATCTGGATCCGAAACGTCGACAAGTGAAGATTTTCAACATTTAGTCTGGAGGCCAAGTGTAGCATAGCCAAGGCACCCAAAAGTTTTGCCTTTGTATTGGTGCCTTGGCTGCAGCAAAGAGTCCATCTGATGCTAGAGTTGTTGCTAATTTTAATCACTCCACCTGCGCCGCTCAGAGTTCCACTTTGTTGAGAAACTTCGTCGAACCAACCTGTCGAAGTATCCTTAGGAATGAGTGGGTTGTTCAATGTCTTTTTTTAATTAAACCCAGGTGGAAGTATTTCCAATTTTGAAACAGGCCTAGAGCTTTATAAGAAACAATATTGATGGAAAGTTGTTTATCATCAAAGATCTTTGTATTTCTAGCCTTCCAAATAAACCAATTGACCAAAGGAGGAAGAAGTTTGTCATTGTATTCGTTTGAGATCCAATGATCAAAGCATGAAGTGATAGAGGTCCCTGTCCATCTTGCAATAGACTTGTTTCCCAGCTTGAGCCTGTCCCAGACAAGGCGAGTAAAACTGCAGTGTGAGAATAAGTGGATTGTTGTCTCTTCATCTCTCTAGCAAAGATGGCAAATGTTGGGGCCTATCCAGCGTTTCTTTTTTAATGTATCCCACGTGGGGATTTCTTTTTCAATTGTGAGCCAAGTGAAAAGCTTTATCTTGAGCGGGATATTCCAATTCCGTAGGTGTCTGCGCCATTCGGATATGTTTTTGAGCCCAGTCGTGTTTATAATTGTTGTGTATTGATTTTTTACCAAGAGAATGTTGGAGTTGTCCCCTCCATCCCACATCAATTGATCATCCTCATCCTGTAGGGTGATGTCCGCGTCGTTTAGCTCATGTCTGTATCGATTCCACTCCTCTGTCAAATCTGGAGGGAGATCGAGCTCAGTACCAGTCTTCCAATCAGCGACCGATATACCTGTAGTGTTGTGCCTGCGTGCCTGAAAGAGGTGGTCTGTGTATTTATAATTTAAATGAGTTATAAGGCGAGTCGATAAAAGGGAAGCTTGTCCAAGGCCAAGGATGCATTCCCTGCCAATTTGAATGGAGATCCCATTGTCCGGTTTCCAACATAGCCACCGATTGATCCAGGGGGCGGCTTTAGTGAGATTCCTCCAAGTCCAGGAGACATACATTTTATGAGGAGCTCCAGATCTGAGCCAGGACTCGACAGATGTAAAAGGTAAATATTTGTCTTTTTTGAGAGAACTCCAGATGCCACTTGAATTCAGAGCACGCCAAATATATTTTTCTGCCAGAGCTAGATTGAAGTTGTAGATGTTCATGAACCCCCATTGTTTTTAGTGGTAGCCAGCAATTCCTAGTTGCAGAGATGTATTTTGGACTGGTCCTTGCTCCCTGACCAGAGAAAGTTGAAAGTAAGTTTTTGAAGTTTATCTAGGACCGATGTGGGAATGGTCACTAGCGCCATCTAATAGATCGATTGGCCTTCAAGAGTTGATTTTATAAGAGTGTAACAGCCTCCAATGGAGAGCCATCTGTTGCACCAATGGCCCAGTGTCTTTTCCACCTTTGAGACTAGCCAGTCCCAATCAGATGCCTTGTAGTGATCAATTTTAATGTGGTATCTGAGATATTTGAAGCCCGAAGATAGATGTGTGAAGTTGTGCGGGAAAAGGTCCTTCAGTTGTTCTAGTTGTTGTGCTTGAAGATTTGCAAAATGAAAGGTCGACTTAGTCCAGTTGACTTGAAGCCCTGAAGCCGAGCAGAAGGCCAAAATAATTTTTGATATTTCCCTCCATTCAAGCAAATTAGCATTGGTCATGATAAGGACATTGTCAACAAAAAGGAGGTGAAGTATTTTTATAATCCTTGAAACTTTTATCCTTGTGATCCTTCCTTCGGCTTGGCTCTTTTTTAGAAGAAGACTGAGGCCCTCCATGACCAGGATGAAGAGGAGCGGAGATAGGGGACATCCCTACCATAGCCCTCTGCCACTATGGAAAAAATTGGAGGGTTCACCATAATGAGCACTGCAAAAGTTGCACTGGTGACGCAACTCATAATCCAATTTAGAGTGTTTTGGCGAAATCCAAATTGGATTAAAATCAATCGGAGGAAGTCTCAGTCTATGCAATCAAAAGCTTAAGAAATGTACACTTACATGAACTTGATTATGAATAAGTGGGGTTATTTAGGAAGTAGAGACAAGAATGGGAATGAATTCCACCAGCATAGGATTATATGTTTAAAAAAAAAAAAGATATAGTAAAGGTAACCTGAATGTTGGGTGTTTTGTATTTTCAATAAATATAATTAATATAATATATATAGAGACATTTAATGTTTATTTGAACTTGTAGCCATATCATGAGCTCAACCACCTTGTTTGATTGGCATCAAATGGAGCATATATTTGGTTTAATAATGTAAATTAAAGCATAAGAAACTCTAAGATAAAGATTGAAGAAAAATCATCATTGATCCAAGATGACATTTAAGGCATATCTATCTCCTCGCTAAATAATGGTATATAATTAAACTTCCATAGAATTTTAAGCAATGATCGTATTGCTTCCTTGTTGTACTTGTTATTGAAGAAACTTTATGGTAGATGGTTTATGGTGTCAAATGTGTTGAACTTTGGTAAATGTATCCTGGAATTGTCATTGGAATTAAAAACATGTAGTCTATTGACAAGATCAAAGGGAAATGGATAACCTCGTTAACACCACCTGCATTGTAACCAGGTTGTCAGGGGCCTCGGAACTTACTAACCAATGTCATCATGGGAACACGAATCCTTAGATGTTTGGCATGGAATACAAGCTGCATGTCGAGTGTAGTCTTTGCATAAGGCAACTTGCATGCACTCTATAGACGGATAATTAATTATTAATTCTTGCATGCATACACATATGACCTTGGTTTCTTGTTGAAGACTAGTGCCTTGGATCAAAGCCTGAAAGTGTGGTTCAAGTGATCATGGGTTCAAGAATTCATACATTGTTTCGTGTTTTTTGGGAATCAAAGTGTGAACAACATTACATGTAAGACATGTTGTGGGTTCTTGTTCAAATTGGGCCTAAAGAGTGTGATGTGTTGCTCATATGCTTACTCTACCCCACTTCAGAGAAATACTAGTATTTGGAACTTTGGATTTGACGAGATTTTTTTACTGTTATAACGATTTGCATGACTAAATCAAATTTTTTATGTACGTAGGTGATAGTTGAGTCTTGAAACCTCAGTAGTTGTAGCTAAAGTAATTCAATAAAGAATGTCTTTGAATAGGAAATGGAAGAAACATGTGGTATGTTTTGATCTCAAAACGGGATAGTTATCGCCTACCTTAGAGCTTGTGGTTTCTCATCAATTAGGATATAGGTTCTTTAGGTTTCATTCATCTATGATGTATTTCTCTTTATGCATGATGATCCTTGTTGGAATGAACCAATTGGAAATGTTGGTCATGAGTTCAATCCCAAAGAGCCATGAAACTTCATTTAAAAATAAACTCTAGTGGGGAAAGAAAGACTGACGCCAAGTCCCTCATATCTAATGTTTTTCTCTTTAGGCATGAATCCAATTAGGCGCTAGGAAAGATAAGGAAAATATGGACCCTTCCTCATCATACTTCCTAGAGAGATCATCAACCAAAAAAATTTCCTTTCCCTTCTTATAGATAATCTCATAGTCATAGCCTAACATTTTGGTGACCCACTTTTGCTACTCTAGGAAGGACAACCTATGTTCCAAGAAATATTTCAAGATATGAATTTTTTTTTTACTTTGGAAATGATGCCCCATCAAGTAAGGATGTCGCATATCGACTACATGAAGAATATCCAACATTTCCTTCTGATAAGTGGATTTGCCTAATTTTCTATCACATAATTGCTTACTAGTGAAGGTGAGTGGGCATCCCTCTTGCATTAACACAACCCCAATTTCTTTTCTCGGGGTATCACATTAAAAAAAATTATTATTCAAGTTAGGTAGGGTGAGGAATGGTGTGGTAGGCATATCATATTTTAGACCCTAAAAATCCTTTTTCAGCTTCCTTATTCCATTAACTGAATGCATTCTTTTTTAGCAGGTTAGTGAGAGGAGCAACAATTTTACAATAATTTTGGACAAACTTCCAATAGTAACCTATGAGGAGAATAAAACCACACGAATTTTTAACAATCTTGGGACGAGGTTGATCTTTCATCGCCTTAATTTTCATAGGATCCACATGCACACCTTCCCCACTAATAATGTGTCCTAGATATGAGGAGGAGTTGTAAGACTCGATCCACACGTGTTGCCCAATTTTTGTTGTAGACCAAGATGTCATCGAAGAATACCAAGACAAAACGACATAGAAGGGGATTAAAGATGTGGTTCATGAGGCTTTGAAAGGTGACAGGTGCATTGTAAAGACCAAAGGGCATCACCAAAAACTCTTAATGACCATCATGAGTGTGAAAAGTAGTTTTGGTAATATCATCTTCCTTCATGCAAATATGGTTATAACCAGAGCAAAGATCAAGTTTGGTGAAGAACTATGCTCCATGTAGCTCATCTAAGATACCATCAATGATTGGAATGGGGAATTTATTCTTAACTATCAAGTTCTTAAGGGTGTGAAAATCATGACACTTGTGCCAAGTGCCTTCTTTTTTAAGGAGCGTGACAACTGGATAAGAGTAGGGGATAGTACAAAGAAGGATGATACCACTAGCTAATAGCTCGTATACAATCTTTTCAATTTCATCCTTTTGGGAAAAAGGATGATGATATGACCACACATTGGGTGGTAAGCTATTTGGGAGTAGTGGGATGTTATGATCATGCTCTCCACATGAGGGTGCTAATCCTTGGGGATGATTAAATACTTGTTGGTTGGTGTTTGTCCAATACTAACTGCAAATATGGATGAACTAGATGAGAAGCATCCTCAAAGGATTAAATAGCATGGAGTTGTTCAATAATGTCACAATGACAATTTTTTAGAAGCTTTTCCATACGGTGGGAGCTAATGATTTTTGTAGAGATTGCTTTGAGACCTCTGAGCATGTAGGAATGGGCATCCTTATGAAAATTCATGTATAATTTTAGGAATTCCTTGGTGATGGGGACTAATGTTTGTAGCCATTTAACAACCAAAACAATATAAAAATCACCCATTTCAATGACAAACATGTAAGATTTCAGGGAATACTCACCCATTTGAAGTTTCACATTTTCACACCTACCACCACATTTCATAGATCCCCCATTAGCAATCGTAATCTAAAATATGTTAATAGCATGGATATAATAGTGTGTTTCTTGGGCAACACCATGATGAATAAAATTGTGGGTGTTTCCATTGTCCATTAATACAATGGCATTCCATTTCTTGATTTAACTAACGAACTTTAACGCATGAGGATAAGAAATATCAGTCAAAGCATGTTTGACAACCCTAATTAACTGTTTAAATACCATGAATGATAAATACTAATTATTAAAACAAATTTATGGAGACTTTATTATAATATTATTAAAATTGGTAGTTGAAGTAATTAATGGGAGGGATAAGGTGGTTGAGGAATTAATGGGGGATAAGGCCATTGGAGAAATGGAAGGAGGGAGTGGGATTCGAGGGAGGAGGATAAGGGAGAGGGGAGAACTTGGGGAAGGGGATATTTTGGTTTTTGGGAGGTAAGAAAATTTGGGGAAGAATGAGGAGGAAGAAAAGCTGAAAGAAGGAGTTTTAGTGAACAGTTTGGCTTGAGGACTGTCACACAGACACAGTTGTTACTGGGAATTTTGGGCTCAGGGGCCAGGAAACAGCAAGGATTCTTGGAGCTAGGGAGTCGGAGAGGTTGTTCCTAGTTGGTTGGGAGGTTAATACTCAGTTTGGGCAGGATCAACATCATCAACAACATCATCAACCAGAAAAGGGATAAATCAATTGAGCTTCAGGTTGAGGTAAATACCTTATGCATTTCCTGCTATCATTATATTGATGTTATCGTTATATTGTTGTTACTATGCTAGTATGTTGTTGTTGAGATGTTGTTAATTATTATGTTGTTAGTTATTATGTTGTTAGTATGTTGTTGTTGCTAAACTGTCAATTATTATGCTGGTAGAAGAATATCAAGAAAAAAAAAGATTCTAAACTAAGTAGCAGTAGTTAAAGAAGTAGATTAGAAAGAATTTATTTATTTTTATGAGGCTTTGTAATTCAAGCCTTACAAATGGTATCAGAGCCCGGTTTCAAAATTGAAACCTTGGGCTTGAACAACCACTTAGTTGTGAAAACCAGTTCCTAGGATAACATGTAACCTACAACCTGAACCTTGGATGGGTTCATGCAATTACCCTTTGTTTACAGCCTTTAATTAAACCAGAAATAATCCAGAAATAACCTAGAAAGGACCCTAGAACCCTAAGGAAACTACCCAGGAAATTATTGGACAAG
>JASDQU010502228.1:95958-115900 GCA_032191745.1 Picea mariana | reverse complement strand
ATTTCAACAGTTGTATACTATGAAACTTCAGGATGAAGTTTAAAACAAGAGGGGGTGTATGTAACATCCCGCTCTTGCACGCACTGAGAAAACTTATTCTTTGAGGACACTTGCTTGCAAGTGATCCAAATTTTTATACTATTGGCCATTTTATTATGATTATGAGATATTATGGATGTGATGATATGTTATTTTGTTGTATTTACCTAGACAGTTTCTATTGACTGGGCTCTCCTAAGTGTGCAGGACTTTAGACCTTGAGGATGTAGAGGCATCGATGAAACCCATTGGACTCCGAATTGAGTCAGGGAGTGGATTGTTGGGTTTGAATGTTGTTGATGTGACATATGCACACATGACTAGAAGTTATGATGATTTATTATTATTGCTGACATGATTCGTTGATGGATGCAGGTCGACGATATATTTCCGAATAGACTCACATGTGGAGTAGAGGGGTCACGCACGAAAACCAAATACTTTGAGGGAGAGGTGTGGGAGGAACCCTGCCACAACCTACTAGCACTCCCGCCATGGCTCGAACTGTAGGTTAATGATTACCTAGTTCGAGAATACCCATGATGCCGTGAGGGCATATTGTGACAGTCGCTCACAATGATTCTAAGGGGCGCGCAATAAGGAAGGGACATTATTCCTTAGAGGCCCTCAGTCTCCCACAAGATCACCTGACGGAGTATTGACTCCATGGGGTTTTGATGTCTACCAAGTCATTCAAGAGGCAAGTGGCACCCTTGGAGCATGTAGTGCGTCTTGAAGGGCACGTCACGCAAGGAAAACAGAAAGAGGCGAGTGGCACCCTTGGAGGATGTAGTGTGTCCTGAAGGGCATGTCGCGCAAGGAAAATGAAAAGAGGCAAGTGACACCCTTGGAGCACCTAGTGCGTCCTGAAGAGAATGTCATGATTTTAACTGATAACTAAATAAACCTAGATGACCTTAAAATTAATGATGTGATAAGTAAGAATTAAAAACAAATTTCCCTAATAAAAATGTCGCCCAGCCTAGAGAAATTAAAACCTAGGTCTAAGTAKAACATGTGGTCAAAAAATTAATAATAAATAAACATGTAACAAGAAGGGGGGTAAGATATTCAAATTAATTTATTAAAGTCAAATTATCATGAAGGATTAAAATTTTAAAAAGTCAAATGGTTGTTTTTATCTATTTTTGCTAATTTAATTTTAGTTAAAAAGAAAAGAGGGTAAATGGTTGTTTCATCTACACTTGGTAAATTAATTTTTAATTAAAGAAGAAAAAGGGTAAATGGTTGTTTTATCTACACTTGCTAAATTGATTTTTAGTTAAAAAGGAAAAATAGGGAAACTTAAAAGAAATAGGAAACTTAAAGAAAAAGGGGAAACCTTAAAAAAAGGGGAAACATAAAGAAAAAGATGGATGTCTAACTTAGTAAGGAATCTTGCCTTGGGAACTTGCTATTTATCAACTCAACTAGGAATTAAGTAAGGCATAAGTCATATAAGGTTTGTAAGGGGATATTGGGACACCAAGGAGCATTTTTAGTAATGATTTTAGGTGGGTGAGGGAAATAAGAATAATTAATTAATTAATAAAATTAATTTTCTAGTGCAACTAGGAGATCAGGCGACATGTGTACGGTGGAGGTTTCTCCTAATTAATTAAATAAAAAAGAAATTTAATGAGAATTTGGGAAACTAATTACTTGAAAACTCTATAAAAAGGATGGAGGAAGAGGAGTATGGATCTCATCTTTTTGCGTAACGTTACACTATTGAATTTTTGTCTTGATTGAACTTATCTTGTGCGAGTTTGGATACCGAGCTCGGGTAACGAGTGGTAGCTCGAACTTGTGAGGTGAACTGGGTGCTAGCAGTTCTCTGGTATTGTGTGTGTATCCCCTTTGTGGCTCAAGGGGCTCAGGGGGAAGAAGAGTACCCCTAGCATTGGCTGGGAGGTATCGGTGAGGTCACATCGATCAAAAGGCGGGAGATGGGTGGAGCGCGCCCGGGACAACGAATCAGAGATTTCACATTTGGCTATGGTACACATGCATATGTTTTTGAATGGTAGTTTAATATTGTTCCTGTGCTTTTAGTACTGTACTTCTATGGTGTAAAGAATATGTTTTACTCAACTTTTTATAATTAATAACTTAAAGTCATCCTAGCCCTATGCTCACTGTATTTTGATTGACTTCCCTTGGATAACCCAACCCTTATTGCAATGACTTCTCTGTGTTTTATTTATTGAGTATTAAGAAGAAATTTATGTTTTTCCCTTATCCCTTTAGTTATTAGTCCGTGCCCGAGCAGTTGGCCAGGATCCGAATCGACGGTCGTCACTTCGGTGTTTAAAGACCTATAGATTCAAATGCATTTCTTTCCTGTGCATGGATAATAAGTGAAGGATAATTTTTTCGCCCAATTACCTAGCCCTTACTTATCTCTGCATTTTTCTCTTACAATTAATCTCAAATCGTCACGTTTCTGTGAATGTGTCCTTGTGTTTTGGATTGATTCATTGAGGAATGATTTATCTTTGCGTTTCTGTGAGTGAGTATCTCTGCATTTTATTGATTCGTCTCTGATTGATTAATCTTTGATCTCTGAAATTTTTTTGTGCAAATCTCTGCGTCCTCCCCCAAAATATTACTCTGTGATTCTCTTTTATATACATCATTCACCCTATGCATTTGGGCACATGACACAACATTTCATGCCAGATTTCATGGTTCTTGCACAACGTTCACACTATGAAATCCGTGGCTCATTGCACAACATTCAACCATGATTTTTCCTTGCATATTTCTCAGCATTCAACACGATTTTTCTGAGCATATTCCAAGATTTCAACCACGATTTTTCCTTGCACATTTCTCAACACTCAACATGATTTTTCTAGGCATTTTACCCAACATCCAACCATGATTTTTCATGGCACACTACACAACTTCCTCCCTACGCATTTCTTGACACATTGCTCGGATTTGACCAAGATTTTAGCGATTTGACCTTTGCGATTTCATTTATAGTTATGACATCATTATCTTGATTTTGGATCTGCAATTTCAGGTATATAAATGACAACAAATTCAGTTATTTTTTATCTGCGATTTCATCTATTTTTATGCCATCCATACCATTTATTTACTCTACGAATTAAATGTCTACTGACTACGAATTTACCCATATTTAATGGACCACAATTTAATTGCTCTGTTGTTGTACCTACGTTTTATGAACCACGAATTTAACATCATTTTCATGGTTGTTGTACCTGCGTTGATGAATCATGTATTACCATCATTTTTCATGTGTTGTTGGCCCTTAACCAAGTTTTGAGGGATCTGTTTAAGTTTGACCTATTTTCGGACTTCGACAGCCTGTTGAAGGAGGAGTGCAAGATGAAGCAAAGATCACGGATATCGGCCCCTTTTTTGGGTCCTTTTTGAGTTTTTGGGATTATGTAACGGGCATGGGATGTCGGCCCATGGGTTTACCCATGTTTAGGCCTATTTTGTAACATATATATAAATGTCTAGGCAATATAGAGAAGAGAGAGACGATCTATCTGATGTAAGGTTGATAAGCTAATTGCTAAGTGCAAGTATGGTTTGTAGATGCTCTGTGATTATTGGGAAAGACTTGTAGAGCTAGGTGCAAGGTATTGTAATAGGTTGTGAAGTGCTTTGTGCTGTAACGCAAAGAAGGAGGATCTAGCAAGGTGCCCAGATCTCCTGTCCTAGGTGAAGTAGGGTTTTGAGGCTCTGTGCTTGTAACCAATTGACTGAATACAATAAATAAGAAGAGTTGGTGGATGTAGCCCTGGGGTGGGGGTGAACCATGTAAACACTGTGTTGTTCTACTTTGTGCTTGTCTTGATGTGTTTATAACTTCTCTTTCTAAGTGCTTTAATAGAGATAGATAAATCTGCTGATGCTTTGTGCTAATGATGTGTAAGAATGTTAGATCTGACCTATATGAAGGTGCTTAGTGCTTGATCTGCTAGATATAACCTGCCTGTTTATGATAAAGTGATTAAATACATCATATATGAGTGAATGATGCGATGCTATGTTCTATCTGCATAGTAGTTATTGGTTGAATATTGATGAACTGTTGATACTAAGTGCTCTGTTAAGTATTATAATCATAGATCTATGTCCCAGCTAAGGTTGCAGACACTTGAGTCCTGCAACCACCCCTGCCTCTACCGGGTGAGACTTCATTTGCTTCGCAGGTGTTGCCGAAAGGGCCGGTAGTTAGGGTTTTTTTGGTGTGTTGTTGTAGCATTGAACCCTAGGTCTGCCCCTGTTCCAACAAATGGTTCCGTTGCCGGGACCTGAAACTGTGATTGTTGGGAACTGAAGTAAAGAAAAGAGAAGTTATGTGTGTAGATCTACTGCTGAAGTACGCAGTATAGGACCTGAAACTGTGATTGCTGGGAACTGAGAAAGAAGAAGCTTTGTGCAAAGATCCGACCTAAAATTGTGAAATCTCTGTGTGTAGATCTATTGCTCTGGTGCACAGTACTCTACTTAGTTTGACAAGATCTATGCTAAGGAAAAGAAGTATGATCTAAAGAAAAGAGGTAAGATCTATAAGCTCCGTGCTCTAATAAAGGTAAGAATAGTGAAAAGTTATAGATTTGAAGGCTTTGTGCTTTGTAGAAGTAAGATTAGTGAAAATTTTTGTTTCAAAAGTATGAATCTAGGTATGTTTGATAGATTCTATCCTAGCTTGAAAACTAGGGTATTAATAGATGAAAGAAGATTTGATATGAATAGTGAAAAATATGTTATACCTATGCATAGAAAGAATGTTTGGACTAACAAATGGATGCAGGATCCTAGAAAGATTTTTTTGCAGGTTAGCTCCTATGAGCCTAGCACACAGTACAAAAAGGGCTGGGGACCACTTAAAAGAAAGAGAGGATTAACCCTTTGTTACAGTTGCAGAAAACCCGAACATCTTGCTAAGGAATGCCCTGGGAGAAGACCTAGTTGTCTTTGTTGTAAAGCTATGGACCATGAAGTTTTGGATTTCCCTAGAATGATTGCTAAGGTTGAAGGAATGAATCTGAATAAAGAAAACCCTAAGGTAGCTCCAGAAATAGGAGAACCTTAGAAAATATCAGAGAAAGTATTGCTACAAATAAATGAAACCCTGAATGACCACCGACATGTTAGATTATCGAAGATCTTCAAAGAAAAAGAATGCCTTGAAGCAAGAATAGGAGACTTCAACATTGAATGTGTTCTAGATAAGGAAACACAGGTGAATATCATGACTGAGAGAACTTGGGAAGCTATAGGGAAGCTTGCTATGATCCCTTCATTAGGAGGAATAGGGTTATTTAGAGGAAAGATGATAAATCTATGTGGAAGGCTCGCTCAGATACCTATGATTGCAAATGGAACTTCGATAGAAGAATATTTTGAGATTATTAAATTTATCGAGGACAACGCTCCATTTACCATGTTATTAGGAAAACCTTGGATTTACAGAGATCAAGCCAGACGAAAGGAAGAACAAGAAGTTTTGGAGCAGAAGAAGGAAGAATTAAAAGATTTCATGACTAGAAGGATCACACACTTGATCGAAGAATAATAGAATAGATCGAAGCTATTTAACACTAGAGATCCAGATTTCGAAGTTGCAAAAACACTAGAGGACCCACAGAATATTGAAGTACCTATCCCAGACAAAGAAGAAGTATTATCCGGGAACCCTAGGGAAGAATCTCAACAACGCGAAGTGACTAGGTCAAAAGAAGACAAAAATCATAATGGAAAAAGGAATACCGAGATAAAGCTCACTGGAAAGAAGGCTAGAAATTTAAGTAAGAAGAGATCCAAGATCAATAAGTTGCAAAAGGCTCCAGAGGGAACCTCACAGAAGGAAAAATTGCAAAATTGGAGCTTCGCCAGGATATCAGAACATCGACACATGGCACTTCGCCATGATGAAGAAATGTAGTCATTGGGGACATTATAACCATTAGATCAATGCTCCGAATAGATAGAAATCCATTTATAGCCATCCAACTCTCCATATGACCATTGGGACCATGCCATAACAGACAAAACCGAGTTAATGAAGGCCTCATACCCATTGCAAGCGACCTGTTGTCTAGTTACCTATTTATCCCACCACGCCACGCACCGAGAACACTTTTGCCAATTGATAATTTGAGACCACAGACTAAGTTGAGTTTATACAATGATCATCATGCTTCTACTCTCTATCTCGTTACTGTGTCTAAGCTACCCCCCTGAACCCAAGATTATTAACCCCGACCGTGTATGTCGGACGAGTTGAGCATTGTAGAAAAATTTGTTGAGGAAGTTTTGATTGACCTCATGACTGAAAGAGTCATGTCGATGTCTAAAGGTATACAAGAATCATCCATGAGAGGACTACCAGCCTCTCCATCCACTTCTCATGGAGAAGGACCATCCAGGTCGTCCTATGAGACGTGAACTAAGAACAAGGATGACTTAGCGAATGCTAAATTGATCCCAACTATCTTACCCACCTATATACCACATTTAAGCGGTGCTATAAACCGTGAAAACGTACCTAGATATTTCGAGTATGCCTTGGTCACTGCGTACCTCTCGAAGGGGATACGCGCAGTGCGAGAAAACCAATATAAGATCGCAATGTTGAAGTTTAGCGACTTCAACCTCGAAGATTGCAAAGTCTACAACATGTTAGCCCCACATAAGTATCTGACTGGAACAAAAGGGAAAAACTCAAAGGTAATTCCCCAAGCATGGACCATAACCTTGCGCAGCCCACCCTACTCAACGTCATGAAAATTCCCCACTTCGGGAGACACCAAGATGTGAATGCATGTGTCAAGTTGCCGCTGTATTGTTACCATGGTAGATATTTGTGGCTAAACCTCCAGATCACAGTTGATCTGACCTTGATCAATCAGATCATGGGTTTGAGTATGAAAGGACCCGACCCACATGACTTCTATCTTGGAAAAGACATGGAATTCTCTCTCGCACAAAGGATCAAGGACACCTACGATGATGTCGAGAAGGGCATGTGAGGCTACAAGGTAGCCTCTATTCAGAATGGCACAATGTGCCTTTCTTGTTAGATGATTGCAAGGAAGTTAGTACGTAAGAACTGACCCACCCAAGTGACTGGTTTTGTAGTCGACCTCACAGGGAAGTGCGCGAAGGGCCTACAAATGAATTGGGTGAAGTACTTGGTAAACTAGTTGGAACTTAACTGCAGAGAAGTGCAAGATCAAGGATATGAACTCCATTTCAGCTGGCTCTTGATCCTGATCACTTTCATCTCCTGGGAGATGCCGAAAGGTGCGACCTTCCCAGACATCGAGCCTTTCGAACCATTGTCTGTGAAGTTCAGTACATTGTGGTACTCAAGTGACATGAATAAGAAATGGCAGTCAAATGCCATGTTCCATACATACTACAATCAACTGAAGATATCCATACAATCCGAGCCTCACATGACACCGGACACTATACACCAATTCAGGCCTTTGATGAAGTTCAACACTGATCGACATTTCATTTATATCATAGCACGAGCCGACTAGCACAATCTTCAACTTCAATCCTACTATAAGCTGATGGAGGAAGACTTAGAGGAGATTACTAAGGAATGGTTAGTTGAACTCCTTATTCCAGTCGACCCTATGGAGATATCCAACATCGACAACCCAAAAGCTGCGTAGGATACACCCGAACCTAGCAAAACAAAGAAGACTGACGAAGTACAAGATTTAAGCAGTGCCTCGGTGAAGACTGCTTCTATGTCACCAGAGCAAGGAGGTGATGGAAAAGAGATAGATGGCACATAAGTTGAACAAAGGAAAGGCGAAGTAACAACACTTAGAGACGAGGAGGACCCTTTGAAGAAAATGAAAGTTCCCCCCCCAAAACATTCCTCTCGGAAGAGATAAAAATCCCCTATAACTAAGATGAAGACCATCCTCAACTCTGATGATTTCAATTTCATCATAGCAACCCTGAACGATGCTTCCCTAGAGATAGCAGAGAAGCAAGAAGCTAAGCAGGAGGAGATTTACAACAGAATTGAGTTCGAACTCCAAGGGGTGCAATAGGCACTACAGTCCAGCCACACAGTCTCCATTGCGCCTCTACCACTGGGAACAACAAAACCGAGAGATGAGCCAACCCAACTCCACCGACTCGCTAATACAGTCAAAGCTCGCCTTCGACGAGCATATGAGGAAACAACACAAGCCACCTAGGCTTTGGTACAAGTACATGGAGTACTTGTAGAACAACGCCAAGCTTCCGAACAGGAAAAGAGTGCTTTCCAAGCGAAGTTTGATGAAGAAAAGGAACAACTGCAGCAAGGCAATGAATAGTTGCTCGCCGAGCAACGTGAAGTGAAGGAAGCGGTCAACAGAGCACTGTGCTCTATGAATGTCGTAGAAGTAAAGGTAGAGGATCAAGTCACGAAGCAAGTAGCACAACTTGAAGAAGTGATCCAACAACTGCAACAATGCATCATAGACCTAGAACTACACACTGTGCCCAAGACCCCACAGGAGGTAAAGGACCAAAGAGAAGCAATTGCCAGGAGCGCAGTTGAAAGGCTAAAGGCCCTTACCTTGGAATGAAAGCAATTCACTGATCGTAGTGCCAAGACATATGAGAAAGTTACTGAGAACCCACAGTTGCAAGCATTGGAGTCGCAACTCCATGAGGTGAAGCAACACGCATAAACACTACAGACGTAGTTGAAAGCCCTGACACCTGTGGAGAGAATGAAGATATCTCAAGAGTAGCGAACCGCCCAAGAACAAATCCATACTATCTAGAGCAGAGTTATGGAGATAACTCAGAAACTACAATCTATGCAAGATAAGGCCTATCAGTTGTTTACAGAGGTAGAAAGCCAAGGAGCAGAACTGGAGTAGGTTAGCACTGCAGCAGAACAACGCCTGGAAGGACCTGTAAATGATGCGGTCATTCAAGAGTTTGCTGAACAAGAGCTTGTAGCATAACAACAAGTCAAAGCAGTTTGAGCCAAGATCGAAGCATTCGAAGCATAACTTCTTACATCAGAGTGACTTGGGATGAGTCACAGGTGAATGTTGGGGGCTTGTTGGCACTTGACCAAGTTTTGAGGGATCTGGTTAGGTTTGACCTATTTTCAGACTTCAATAGCCTATCGAAGGAGGAGCGCAAGACAAAGCGGAGATCACAGATCTCACCCCCTTTTTTGGGTCCTTTTTGGGTTTTTGGGATTATGTAACGGGCATGGGATGTCAGCCCATGGGTTTACCCATGTTTAGGCCTATTTTGTAATGTATATATAGATGTCTAGGCAATATAGAGAAGAGAGAGACAATTTATGTGATGTAAGGCTGATAAGATAAGTGCTAAGTGCAAGTATGGTTTGTAGATTCTCTATGCATACTGGGAAAGACTTGTAGAGCTAGGTGCAAGGTATTGTAACAGGCTGTGAAGTGCTTTATGCTGTAACGCAAGGAAGGAGGATCTAGCAAGGTGCACAGATCCCCTGTCCTAGGCGAAGTAGGGTTTTGAGGCTCTGTGCTTGTAACTGATTGATTGAAGACAATAAAGAAGAAGAGTTGGTGGACATAGCCCCGGGGTGGGGGTGAACTATGTAAACACTGTGTTGTTCCACTTTGTGCTTGTCTTGATGTGTTTATAACTTCTCTTGCTAAGTGCTTTGATAGAGATAGATAAATCTGCTGATGCTTTGCACTAATGATGTGTAAGAATGTTAGATCTGAACTATATGAGGGTGCTTAGTGCTTGATATACTAGATATAACCTGTTTGTTTATGATAAAGTGCTTAAATACATCAAATCTGAGTGAATGATGCGATGCTCTATTCTATCTACGCAGTAATTATTCGTTGAATATTGATGAACTGTTGATGCTAAGTGCTCTGTTAAGTATTATAATCACATATCTGTGTCCCAGCTAAGGTTGCAGACACTTGAGTCTTGCAACCACCCCTACCACTACCTCGGGTGAGACTTCATCTGCTTCATAGGTGTTTCCGAAAGGGCCGGTAGTTAGGGTTTTGTTGGTGCGCTGTTGTAGCGTTGAACCCTGGGTCTGCCCCTGTGCCAACACTTGTTAATGTGATGATGTGTTAATGGAAGCAAATTACTGTGTGTTAATGTGTATATATCATGTGATAGGGTGTTAATGTGTTAATAGCAACGATTTTCATTTTATGAAGGCAATTTATATAACGATTCCATGATATCAAATTGCAATTTCATGACTACGTTTTTATTGTAGTTTTTAACATGATTGACAATAAATGTTATTACATAGATATTTCCCATAAATGACTAGCGTTAGACAACTGCCTGTGTTGGACAACGATTCATCATTTCAATCAACAAATTATTGATGGACAAAGATTTTGGTAGACAACGTTTTATCTCATGTATTTAAAAGATAGTGATTTAATTTATAATGTGTGCGTGACAAAGATTTAATATATAATGTGTGACAAAGATATAATTATGGACAACGATTTATATTTAATATGTGACAATGATTTTAGTTAGTGACTTTATACACTTAATGTATACATTGAATGGACAACAAAATTTATGTATATGTACAAAAAAATTAATATATTTAATTGCACAATGAGTTAATGTGGGACATCAATGCCATTGCTAGGCAACAATTCTATTGTTAGACATAGACTTATTGATAGACAACAATATGGATATGTCAAATTATCTTGATCTAAGGCTGGTATGTGTTGGAAGGGTAATGATAGGGTTGAAATATTAACTTAGGATTCTACAAGGAATTATAGGTTAGTGAATGACAACTGTAGTAAGATTTTTATGTTACAAAAATTTTAATTGATTAATAAACGACTTGAAAAACAAGAGAGAGGATTTTAATTTAATTTTATTATAGAATGGAATCTCGAGGAAATATTGCATAGATGGATAATCACGTCTTTAATTGATGTATTTTTGCAATAGAATTTGTTGCGCCAGAAATTTATTGTGTTGTAGGATTGTTACAGTAGTCAGTTTTCGCTTGCGTCTTGTCGACTTGTTGCTTGGGTGCATGGGTATAGTCTTCTTGTATTTTGACAGTTATTTTGGTATCCTAGCGCGTCGGATTTTCTTGGGTTATTGGTCTAGGTTGTGTTGCGCTATGGTTACTATCACGCCTATCGCCTTGTGATGACATGATTCCTAATGAGGGGATCATTGCGCGCCCTGATGGATATATGTGAATGATAACCTAGCCAAAGTCTATGCTTCCCAATGTGGGCATTTGTTCATTGTAATGGATGTTGGTACTTGGTTTTGTGACACCTTAGTACGTGGGTTTTGCGCGCCGTTGAGGTTCTAGTTACTGGTCGTCAAATCCACTATGTCAGGTTGTTGATGTTGTCCTTTAGTATGTAGGTGTTGTCTTGCTTGTGTGGGGCGAGTAGTCATTTTTATCTGTCTATTGATTATCACATGTTTCGTCCAGTTGCATGACGTGCTAGTGTGCTGAGTCGTTGTTGTTTGTTTCCTGATTTGCATGCATTGTGTTCATCGTCAAGTTGTGTTGCTTAACTTTTGTCGTTGCTGCCTTCCTGCTTCAAACAAACAAAAAAAAATTTGCACTTACTTTGCGTCGCTTTTAGTCGTAAATATTGGGGTCGTTACATCCTTTCACATATGTTAATGGTTTTCTTCATTGACTAGTAATCACATGGTTTCTACCATGTTCGACTTCAACACTTTTATTCACATGGTAAAATTTGTGCTATGGGACGATAGAAATGAATACACTGGGTCCTTTCAAGCAGGTCCAAGTTGTGATTGAGTATTCTTAGTATATAATGTTGCATAGATCCACAGTGTATGTTTCATGGCTATGTTCGAAATTTGAGTCTTTATAACATAGATACACAATGTATTTTCAGTGGCTATGTTTAGATTTGAAACATTATGGCATGGATCCATAGTGTAATTTGGTGACCATGACCTATCATACATGAGAGGGATCCTTGTATGTAAACATATATACTTTGATTTATTTATATTCTAAGTATGGGAATTCCTACCTGAGAGATGATACTGCAATTCCTTGTTTGTTGTTGACAAGTCTCCAAATGATGAGTTATTTGTTTGAATACCCACACAGAAAAGTATTTTAGCTATCACCCCTTCTAGCTTCATACTTTGGGGGGCATTATGTTACGCAATATTTTTTCGCAACTGATGATGTTCACTTATCCTCTATCATACATAACATACAAGATTTTATTGTTGAAGAAGAACCTTACTTTGAGATAAGGAAAAAATGCAAAAGGGTTAAACATGTCATTAGGACCTTTACAACCTTAATTAAAGAGAGTGTCACATGATACATCACTAAAGGGTGTGACACCCTTAAGCATCACATGTTACACCACTGCAAGGTGTGACAATGTCTCAGGTTGCTCCACTGCAAGGTGCGGCACTGCTTAAAAGGGGAGAAAAGGTGAAATTCAAGAAGATTCTAGAAGATAAGATTCGAGATGAGGTGTCCTCCGATCGGTTTGGATCTCACTCATTCTCCTGATTTGGGGGGATCCTAACCTCTCATCCTAACTGCCTCACCCTTTTCCTCTTCAATCTATAAAAGGAGGTTTCCCTCATAAGGAAGGGTTAATCGTTGATGGAGAATAATGATTGATAGCCTTGCTTCTGGTTTGTGATTAGAAGAATGTTAATAATCCTTTGGACTTGAGGAATTAAGTTTGGGATAAAGTAGTTAGTTGATGGTGATGGATCTCATGGATGCATTGTGGATATTGGAGCAATGAAATTTTTGGAAGGAGCTTCTCAACACCAAGGAACTGGTTGTAACTGTTTCCGCCATTATTAATATAGTTACATATTATCTTTCCTATAAAGATTGTAATTGTCTTTATTACGTTTCTCCTTGGTCATTTGTATAGATTTGTCGAGATATTATTGTTGATTTCACTAGTCAACTTGCGTCTTTATACAAGTTTTCATCTAAAAGTTTTTGGATCAAATTGGGAGAGCTACAATTAGTGAGGATGACCTTCAGTCAAAAGGTAAGAGTTTAATCCTCACTTGTTAATATTTCAAATATATGAATCTAAGGAAAGAAACATGTTATGTGCTRTTTTGTTCTAGCTTTGGGTTCCCAAACTAGGGAGATTGGTTTGTGTTTGCATAAACAAATTTGTCCGATAACAAGAGGTACAAGTCCAGTCTTGTTGTAAAGGGATTTGCKYAGAAAAKGGTATAGATTTTGATGAAATATTTTCTCATGTTGTTAAAATGAATTCAATTATAAYTATTTTAAGTCTAGTGGCARTAGAAGATTTGCATATTGAACAATTAGATGTAAATACAACTTTTCTCCAYGGGGATTTGGAGGAAGAGATTTATATGMAAGAACCACAGGGGTATGAGGTAAAAGGGAAAGATAAATTAGTATGCAGGGGAAAGATAAATTAGTATGCAGGTTGAAGAAGAGATTGTATGGCCCAAGTCAAGCTCCAAGGTAGTGGTATTTGAAATTTGATAGATTTATGAAAGAACAAGGTTATGGTAGGTGTTAGTATGACCACTGTGTCTATTTTAAGAGACAATATGATGGAAAGTATATTATATTTTTATTGTATGTAGATGACATGCTTGTTGCAGGGCCTAACATGCATGGAATAAATGTACTCAAAATAAAATTGGTTAATTCATTCACAATGAAGGATTTGGGTGCTGCAAAAAAAATCCTTAGCATGAGAATAACAAGAAACATGAAAAATCACAAATTAACAATGTCTTAGGGTGAGTACATAGAGAAGGAGTTGGAAAGATTTGGAATGCAAGATGCAAAATTAACCAATTAGACACCTTTGGCCAACCATTTCAAACTAAGCAACGAAATGTGTCCCAAGACATAGGAGGAGATAGACTACATGTCCAAGGTTTCATACTCCTCAACAATTGGTGCCTTATGTATGCAATGGTGTGCAAAAGGCTAGATAGTGCACATGTAGTGGGAGTTGTAAGCATGTATATGATAAATATAGGTAAATATCATTGGATAGCACTAAAGTGGATTCTCAAGTATTTGAGAGGTACTACTGCACAAGCATTATGTTTTGGAGGTTCAAACAATGTTATATAGGGATATGTTGATTCCGATATGGCAGGTGATAAGGATAGAAGGAGGAGCACCACATGGTATGTTTTCACTGTAGGTGGGACAACGATAAGTTGGGTTTCTAAATTGCAAAAGGTTGTTTCACTTTCAACAACAGAAACAAAGTATGTTGCGGCTATAGAGGCTAGTAAATAGATGATTTGGTTACAAAGGTTTATGGAGGAATTGGGTAAGAAGAAGGAGAATATCAKGTTGTATAGTGATAGTCARAGTGAMATTMATGTTGCAAATAATTCATCCTTCCACTCTAATACTAAACATATACAACTTAGGTACCATTTCATACGGTCAATTTTAGAAGATGAAAAATTGAAGTTGGAAAAGATACACGCTAGCCATAATCTTGCAAATATGTTAAAAAAAGTAGTAACTAGGTAGAAACTGAGTTTTTTCTCAGTTTCAATTGGCCTTCAAGAATGAAAATAGAAGATGAGAAATTTTCTAGGCCCAAAGTTGAAGTATAGTCCAACAAATGTAGTAATGGTGAAATTGCTGTAATTAGTCTCCAAGTGGGAGATTGTTGGTCGTGGAGCTTGATTATCTTACTAATTCATATGTAGGTATGCCTACCACCCTTGTTTCAAGGGTTTAAGGGTTGGCCCACAAATTTAAGGCGGTCCAGGGGATCTCCCCCCTTGACTGGGTGCATGGGGGCCAGTGGGACCCCATCCAAGGGTTTAGGGGCAGAGCCCCACGAGGAAATTTTTGGAAAAAATGCCTTGTAAAATATTGTAATTTCGTAGTCAATATGGAACATTCATTATAAGGTCACAGATCTGATGACAAAAGTTATGTTAGGGTTTTTTCCCAATAAGGAAACCCCTTTTTTTGTATGGGGGCATTGTATTGTGGCTGAGTATGAGAGCGAATATTATATTATGAGATAGAAGATTGTGAGAAAAAGAAGAGGAAGTTACAACGAGAGTGTTGTAGGTTGTATCCCTTCATTTTATAGATAATAATAAAGGAAGGACCTAACGATATATTCGTGGATGTAGCCCATATTGGGTGAACCACACATATCCGTGTCTTTGTTTTTATTATTCTCTTTTAAGTTTTATTTCCACATTATTGTATTTCTCTGTGATCTAATTCCTAAAACGATCATCATATATATGAAGGGGAACTAAAATAAAAAGTTTGAGTAAGAGAATATGAGAAAGAGAGCTCATGTAATTTGGGACACCACACCCCTAAGAGGGTGGATCTAGAAGTAGTTTTCCCTAAGGGGGAAACATGTAATATTTGTTCTTCTATTGGGAGACGGTATAATACTATTTATTTTGCCAAAGAAGTATGGATCAAATACATATTTAGTAATAAATGCCTTTGACATGAACCACCAATGATATTGAAGGATAAGGGAAGACACAAAAAGTGAGTGCCTTTATTGCATTGATAGATATAGTAGCCTGCGATCAAAAAACATTTCTCACAAAAATTATAAGTATTTTATACCTAATCCTATGGAACAACAACTGCAGAAAGAAGAAACAAAATATTCCCTACCTACAAAATCCTCTCCAAGAAGGAATTTAACATTGTCTGGAAAGATTAAAACTTGGCTTGAAATATCCGATACTAATGTTCTAGGTTGAGCCCCAGACGGAATAATATATCTTACCCACCCTCTCTCTCTCTTCCTTGCACTTGGAAACTAGTTAGACAACTTCCTCACCACACACAATCCAATCCAGATTGACTGTCCCACTTAGTTTATTTGAATGAAATGTCACGACATGAATGCATGCATGCCAACTTTCTCATTCCCATTATCTTTGTTGATACCTTTGGGAGGGAAAAAATATTTTCTAGTATGAAGAGATCTCGAACAAAAAAAGTGGAAATAATAAGGCAATCAAATTTCCTAGGGAAAGTTTGAGTTGTAGTCCAATATTTCTCTTGCAGGCTCAAAACTTCAAGGTGAGCCTTTGCGAGTTGATTATTGAATTTCCAAAGAAATCAAAGTATGGTCCAGTCCCATTTTCTTTAGGATGAGGCTAGGTTCAAGGTTGTACTTTTGTGGAACAATTGAATGCGACCAAGATGAAGTAATGTTGAATTTTGTTCATTCATTCCAAAGACATATTGATACTTCGACAAGATGAATTCAAATGTATATAGTATATTTAAGAAAAGTGATGATCACATGGTTAGTTTTGTAAATACTAGTTCAACTATACTGTGAATGTTTTAAAATAAATTTATGGTCATTTGACATGCTTACTTTGCATTTACTATTTAGGATTATATGTAACAAAATGACATTCAATTTTATTAGTCAACATTCAAGTATGCAATTGTATATACTGTAATTGATTCATGCAATTTTTTGCATTTCTATCAACTCCCCAAATTCCTTTGTGCATGATATTCACTCTCATGAACAATTTGCATTACTATCAACTCATTAGCTTCATTAGGAAATGCTATTCACTAACGTCAACACATTGTATTTTTGTCAACTTGTAATTTAGGGCATGTTGGTCATAATATTTTATTGCTATGAGTGATTGTAGGTATAAACATTCTTAGAGGATACACTGATTTTAGAGAGAAACATATAAGTGGTATATGCACTGCAATGATTATTCATTTCTTCACAAACAAAAATCCATGTAGAGTGAAGGGATGCCTATGATCCTTTGATATTCCTATTTGGATAAACATCAAGAGGGCCACACCTATATCTATAGTTTGTATGGATCAAATATTGGGTTGATGAGAAAAAAAAAAACAAGAAAAATTACTTATAGGGAGATACATAGTTCGAGGTTCCCTCAAACAAATGGACAAATGAGAGAACACATAAAAAATATAGGTGGTAGAAGAATTTTCGAAAACAACCTAGAAATGTTTTTCGCATGATAGATTTTGAGAGGATATTTTGAGGGGTTCCTCTCCCTTAAATGATCCACAAATGGTAGACCTATTTCCCATCCATCTCACCAACACAAATTCTTCTTTAATTTCTATTTGTGTAATTTGAATTCACTACCTCTTTAACAACTTCTATAACATACAAATTTTGTAGCAAATAGCTTTTGTAGCCTTTAAAATAACCTCCGCAAAAACAACTTATGTAGTAACAACAAAATATTCCACTCTTATCTCTAACCCAAACCTGAGTTAAAAGTAGAAATACTTTGCTATAGAATTGCCAATACTCTTTACTCATAGGTTTCCAATCACACCAAGGAAACCACATAACCAAAAGAGGGAATTTCCATTTGTGGGTAATTAGTTTATGTCTCAAGCTACAAAGAATTGTTGGGAATGCTTCCAAGCAATATAAAAAATGAATCACAATGTGGCTGTGTTGAAAAATGGTTTTGTGGTCCGTGTTTTTAAAAAATGAATCATTGGGAGTTCAAAAACGGATTTGTGGACCATGTTCAAAACAAATGGTTTCTCGTAGGTCAAAAATGGATTTGGTGCCTATGCAGGTATAAAGAAGTATCACACTACTTGGGGGAACAAAATGGAAGCGAAAGGAGCTCTCCCAGACATACGAATAATTTACCAAATGTTGTGGTTGACCTGTGGGTAAGGAAAATCGCCCAGGTAGTGAATAAAATTCCCATGGGTTTCTAAATTCACCCAAGTAGTAAACAAAATGCCCAGAGGTCCCCGAATTCACCCAAGCAGTTAAAAAAAAAAATGCTCCGGGGTTTTCAAATTCTCCTANAATTTATGGTCATTTGACATGCTTACTTTGCATTTACTATTTAGGATTATATGTAACAAAATGACATTCAATTTTATTAGTCAACATTCAAGTATGCAATTGTATATACTGTAATTGATTCATGCAATTTTTTGCATTTCTATCAACCCCCCAAATTCCTTTGTGCATGCTATTCACTCTCATGAACAATTTGCATTACTATCAACTCATTAACTTCATTAGGAAATGCTATTCACTAACGTCAACACATTGTATTTTTGTCAACTTGTAATTTAGGGCATGTTGGTCATAATATTTTATTGCTAAGAGTGATTGTAGGTATAAACATTCTTAGAGGATACACTGATTTTAGAGAGAAACATATAAGTGGTATATGCACTGCAATGATTATTCATTTCTTCACAAACAAAAATCCATGTAGAGTGAAGGGATGCCTATGATCCTTTGATATTTCTATTTGGATAAACATCAAGAGGGCCACACCTATATCTATAGTTTGTATGGATCAAATATTGGGTTGATGAGACAAAAAAAACCAAGAAAAATTACTTATAGGGAGATACATAGTTCGAGGTTCCCTCAAACAAGTGGACAAATGAGAGAACACATGAAAAATATAGGTGGTAGAAGAATTTTCGAAAACAACCTAGAAATGTTTTTTGGATGATAGATTTTGAGAGGATATTTTGAGGGGTTCCTCTCCCTTAAATGATCCACAAATGATAGGCCTATTTCCCATCCATATCACCAACACAAATTATTCTTTAATTTCTATTTGTGTAATTTGAATTCACTACCTCTTTAACAACTTCTATAACATACAAATTTTGTAGCAAATAGCTTTTGTAGCCTTTAAAATAACCTCCGCAAAAAAACAACTTATGTAGTAACAACAAAATATTCCACTCTACTCTCTAACCCAACCCTGAGTTAAAAATAGAAATACTTTGCTATAGAATTGTCAATACTCTTCACTCATAGGTTTCCGATCACACCAAGGAAACCACATAACCAAAGAGGGAATTTCCATTTGTGGGTAATTAGTTTATGTCTCAAGCTGCAAAGAATTGTTGGGAATGCTTCCAAGCAATATAAAAAATGAATCACAATGTGGCTGTGTTGAAAAATGGATTTGTGGTCCGTGTTTTTAAAAAATGAATCGTTGGGAGTTCAACAACGGATTTGTGGACCATGTTCAAAAGAAATGGTTGCTCGTAGGTCGAAAACGGATTTGGTGCCTATGCAGGTATAAAGAAGTATCACACTACTTGGGGGAACAAAGTGGAAGCGAAAGGAGCTCTCCCAGGCATAATAATAATTTACCAAATGTTTTGGTTGACCTGTGGGTAAGGAAAATCGCTCAGGTAGTGAATAAAATTCCCATGGGTCTCTAAATTCACCCAAGTAGTAAACAAAATGCCCAGAGGTCCCCGAATTCACCCAAGCAGTAAAAAAAAAATGCTCAGGGGTTTTCAAATTCTCCCAAGCATTAAAACAAATGACCAGGGTCTATAAATTCACCCAAGCATTAAAACAAATACTCAGGGGTCTTTGAATTTTCCCAAGCATTAAAAAAAATGACCAGGGGTCTATAAATTCGTCCAGGAAAAGGATACAATGATCGGGTAGAGGATAACATGCCCCAGGATTCTAAATTCTCCTATTCAGTAACCAAAATGTCCAGCCAGATAAAGAATGTTGTATACAACCAATGAGAAAAAGAAAAATTCCCAATAGACAATAAATTATGTGGATAGAAACTGCAAACTGAAAATATACTTCAAGAGAGTATGCATAGATCACTATAACTCATAACCAAAATACCCAAATCACAAATTTTAGTAACTCACATATATAAATATTTAAATGAGGATTTAATTATGCTCAGGAGAAAATTACAAAGGGGTGAGCTATACATAGAGTCTGTGCATCATTATTCATTGACAATACAAAATTATAGATGACCATGGCTCAAATACACCTTTGCTTAGAGTGAACAAACACACTAATTCTTTTGTTCACTCAACTTCAAACATGTT
>JASDQU010502228.1:42381-53785 GCA_032191745.1 Picea mariana | reverse complement strand
TTTTTAATGCTCAAATTATCTCCATCGCGGTCTAGGAAAATCACATGACAGAGTGAACGCTCAACCTAGGGTCTTCGTCCCGATCCTGAAATGGTACGAATCTAGCCATGTGAATAAATGATTTGGTGTCAAACATGGTAGAAACCAATTGATTACCAGTCATTTATGTATACCATTAATAAGTGTGAGGGAAATCACCAATGACGACAATGATTCCCAAGGTACCTTTAGCACATTCCAACAAATGTGAATAAATGAGATGAGGTCGAACATTCATGGAATGATCCGATCATAGGTCAATGATGTAAACCTATTGTCAAAGGTGAGGAGGCATTCCATTGAGGCATGTAGGTCCCAAGGTGCTAACTTGTTTCTAAGTCTAATTCCCAGATAATGTGTTGAAGTCAACAAGAATAGACTCATCAAAGTAGGGCCATGATGTATCCCCCATCATCGACATGAAACTGGCACATGAAATTGATGTGAGATGGTGAATCAAATGAGTATGTATTGACATAGGAAATGGAAACTGGTAATACTGCAGATCGTTTGGTTTGAAGTGAAACTTCCGTTGAACATGATCAGGCATGATAAATGACCTGGAAGCATTGACTTGATGAGTACCAAGAACATATTGTGACGACAATAAGAACACTCTTTTACTATAACTAAAAAGTATAATGACACATGGAATTGGTATGACCCAGAGACAAGAAGATTACCCAATTGTAAGATGAGACACAAACATGTTCCATCTTTAAGGGAGAAAATAGTAGCTACCATAATATCCCCTATAGCTTCCAACTCATCCTTCACCTATCTAAGCCCGGTGAGATAGGATGCCACACTCTCTCCCTTGGCCATCCTAGTGCTATGGAGCTTGTCCCTTAGGGACATATTCCCGTTCTCACAAAATTTTATCAGTGCATCCCACATCTCCTTGGTTTTCATCTTCTCAGCCAAATGTGGGTTCAAGTGGTATTTCACTCCATCCAAGATTATCCTCTGCACCCTTACTTCCTTCACCTCATGAAGGTCTAGGGAAATGGGATTTGATGAAGGACCTGTCACTATGGTACTCAAAAACACCCACAAATTGTTCTCCATGAGAGTAACTAAAATCCTTACCTTCCATTGTAGGTAGTTGGATATATCCTCCAATCTATCCTCATACATGATACCGGAATTCATCCTTGTCCAACTAAAAAATACCCCTTTTCCCTTCTTTCTTCCAAGGAAAAACCCCTGCAAATCAATTTTATTCAAGTGCCAAACTCTATCCACTAAACCTCAGATCCCAAGCTCTGATACCATGTTAAATTTATTATGACTTTTGTCAAACACTTAGTCAAAATATGATTTAAACCTCCAATAAAGATTTATCAGTAATGTAATAAACAACTAGCATTCAACATTAGTTTCTGAGCAAAAACACAAATGACTAAGCGATATGAAACTTAGCAGCGGAAATAAATGAATAGTATACAACATTCAACCATACTTTTGACAAGTATATATTCAGGAAATGCCCCTAGAAAAACCCCGAAGGGAAATCCAACCAAGGAGAGATTATTTATTATAGATCTCACAGGAAGTATTGTTGAGTTTACAACAACAATATTTTCATCATTAATTATAATAACACTTATCTTGAAATTTGTACCAACATTCCACATCGATTTTAGTGCCAACATCCCTTGATTTATGTGCCTAAAATCTATTGTATGACCCTGTAATTTTCTGTTGTATGACTATATGGACTTTATTGTCTCAATTTATGTGCATACTTCCTATACCTTTCTGTCCGGTGCTGTATGATTTTACTCCAACATTAAATGCCTTGATTTTTATGCATCAAAGGCCACAAAATATATGCATTTCCTTTGTCGTACAACCAAAATTAAATGCATTGTATGACCTTCCCTAAAATATGTACTATATGGAATGTCCTTTAATGGATGTAGCTATCTTGGGATGCATTCCCCCTCTCCTTGGGATTTGTGCCAATCTTCCTTTGCTTCTCCTCTTTTCCTTTCAACTCTATCTCTCTTGGAAAATGTGTCTCTTCACTTTCCCTATCAATCGCTCATTGGATGAGATTAAAACTTGCTCCACAAGATCAATGGAAGTGATTTAATATTTCATTGGGTTCACTTAAATCACTTAAGTGACCCAAACTTTATAAATCCATTTTTACTCATTAAATAATAAAAGACCCCACTTAAATTTATAAAATCACTTTATGAAATCAAGTCAGTAGAGAGACACATTTGAGTAGTCACTTATTCATGTTGGGCACCACGAATGAAGAAGTAGCTCCGAGCTACAAAAACTAAAAAAATAAGGGTAAGGAAGGAGGGGGAATAACAACGTTAAACCTAATATAATGCTGGTGGGGCAAAGGATAATAATAAAAAAATAAATTTCCTTGCAAGTTATGCAAATAGGATCACCTCATGCATTAATGCCTCAATATGGAAGAAGCTTAGAGTTTTTTAGTGCAACAACAACTTGATCTGATGACTAACCCATTTTCCCAAGGTCAACATATGGATACAGGTTCTTTTGGTAATTTAAGAAATGTGAAAGGGGGCACATAGGGTGCACCATTTCCATATAGAACTTCATTGTTCATCCATATGGTGGGATTATACATTTACATGTCGACCAGGGCTTGTGTTTACGGTAACATTGAGTCGATGTTGAAAGGAAAAGAGTCTCTTGACCTGCATAATTCTCATCATATAGAGAATCCTACGGGGAACATAATACCACACATACCGAAAGGTGTGTACAAATTCTCATCGCACAATCCAAATGATATAAATTGTCCAAAGTATTTGATTTTTGAGGATTTGTCTTAGACACCCTGTGTGATGTTGGCTTTAGAGGTGCTCCATAGTTTCTCTTTGCAATGTAGTGTATTCTCATCTGTTATTGGGGCTATGGATTATTATATCTCACAAGTTATCAAGTTTGACACCATTGATGTCAAGCCTTGCCTTCCCTATCATGTTTCCTTCCATATTCAAGTTGTGTATTCCACAAAAACTATTCGAAGGATAGTCATTGATGAAGGTGATTCAATGTGCATTATGTCTTTATCTTGATGGTGAGATATTGGATCCCCAAAAATTTCTCTATATCCTACATTTATTACAACGTTTGATGGATGTTCTTTTTGATTGCATGGGATTATTTCCTCCTTTCCTGTCCAATTAGGAGGTAAAACTGTTACTATGGAAGTGGAAGTGGTCAATGCTCTGCTCAATTACAACCTATTGTTAGGGCATAGTTGGACCTATGCAATGAAGAAAGTGGTATCCTCGATATTTTGAGTACTCTATTTCCCTCATGAAGGGAAGATCATGACTATCGATCAAATGTTGTTTAATTGTAATGGTTTAGCTTCGTCCATGGGATCTACTGTCCCATTAGTTGGTAATTCCTATATGACCACTTAGAGTATGGGTGTTGGGTTGTATCCTTCATTGATGGAAACATTTAACTTCATGGCTCCCATCTCTTACGTTAAATCTATTGCAATGTGTTTTGATTAACTGATATTGTTGGTTCCCACAACCCAAGTGTACCAATTTCGTACATCATATTTTGAGGACCTGTGGGTTCTACCTTCTCCATTAGATTTGGTGGAGGGGATTAAGCATACTGGGATGGCTATGTCATTGTCTATAATAGAAATAAATTATCAAACAATTTAATGTGCCACTACAGACACTAATCCAACTCCTTGGATAAAAGAGTCGGATTGTTCTACTGAGCCTGTTTGGGTTGTGAACTCTTCTAACTCTCTTGATTGTCTAGATAAAATATTTCCTTCTGAAGAGGCTATTATGGAGGCGATGAACATGACAAAACGACCTTGGGAAGGCTTGCACCACATGTCGTACTTCCTCTCAGAGCTTGATAGGATTGAGAGTGGAGAGTTTCGATTGACCTTGATTGGAGATAATGATTGGCCCATGAACCCATTGACAACACATGGAGTGTATGTTGAGGGAAACATGGAAAATATTTTGGAAAAAATCCTGATCAACATCTCTTGTAACCCTGATGTCAGTGAGAATGTGTTCATAGGGGTGGAATTTTCTTCATATGAGGTCCACATTTACACTAATATGTTTAAAGAGTTTCACAATGTCTTTTCTTGGACATATGAGGAAATGCTAGGCATAGATCCCTGATTTGTTGAACATGAGATTAAAACATATTAAAATGTGAATCTTATTCGATAAATAATTTGACCTATGAATCCTAGAAAGGTAGTAGTGATAAGGGATGAGGTGGAAAAAATTCTCAAATCTATCTTTATCTAACTTGTTCCCTTGAATGAATGGGTATCCAATCCTGTTCTGGTAGACAAGAAGCATGGAAAAATCTGAGTATGCATGTAATTTAGAGATATGAACAAGGCTTGTCCCAAAAGAAATTTCCCCACATCATTTATAGATCATATTATTGATGAGTGTGTAGGGAGTGAGATATTCTACTTCATGGATGGATTCTCTGGTTATAACTAGATTCAGATCCATCCCAAGTATCAACACAAAATTGTGTTTATATGTCCTTGGGGTACATTCATGTATCACAAGATGCATTTTGGCATAAAATTTTTGGTGATACAATCAAGTGAGCCATGTCCTTTACGTTTTACAATCTTAAGCACACTTTGAAGGCTTATGTGGATGATCTAGTTGCTTTCTCTCTCAAGAGAGAATATCATCATGCTCATCTTCGCCTTGTGTTCGAAAGATGTTGGTACTATAGAATTTTGTTGAATCCTAACAAATGCATATTTTGCATCGTTTTATGGAGTCTCTTGGGTTTTGTCATACTAATAAGGGGATCATGGTCGATCCTTTAAAGGTTGAAGAAATAGTTTAGTTTCCTCCCCCATGTAACATTTGACAACTTCAAATATTATAAGGGAAAACCAAATTCCTTCATCGTTTATAGCTAGTTATGTTGGAAACATCAAGGGATTTATGCGCTTGTTGAAAAAGGGGGTCTCGTTTATATGGCACAATTTTGTGCAATGATATTTCGACATTTTTAAGAACAGTATAACATATTCTCCCTTGCTTATTCCCCCAGACTATAGCAAATATTTCTTTTTGTACCTCACAACATTGGAAGAAACAATCGATATGGTCTTGGTTCAAGAGGATGATGCACTCCAAGAGAATGTCATCTACTATCTTAGCTATGGTTTGGTGGGTCTTGAACTTAATTATCTATATGTTTAAAATTTGTCTTTGTTAAATGTGCACACCATCCAAAGACTTCAACACTACATCTTATTGCGTAAAAACACCATGATCATGGATGCCATTACATTTCAATATGTTTTAACTTGATGGATTTTTGGGGGGAAATATAATAAGTGGATTGTTATATTATAGGAGTTCAATTTGGAATTCACATATGCTTAGTCCAAGAAATAATTGGTTTTCATTGAGCTCATGTTAGAGTTTCCAAGTAAAGAGAAGGGAATTATAGTAATAGACTAGTTTCCGGATGACCACATTTTCCTCATTTATTCCTTTGACCCTCATTATGGAGATATCCTTGTGTATCTTCAAACTTTGAAGTTCTCTCTGACCTATTCATGGGAAGATCGATGATGTATTCTCCATCAAGTGAAGAATTACCTTATTATTTGCGAGACTTTGTATCACCAAGGGGTTGATTTGGTTCTTCGTCGTTGTTTGAACCATGAAGAGGCAAAGAGTGTGTTAAACAACTGTCACAGTTGAGCCCATGGAAATCATTTGTCTGGGATGGAAAAAACCCAAAAAATCATGTGTGACAGATACTTTTGGCCGATGATATTAAAGGACTGTGTTAAGGTATCTAAGAAGTGTCATTCATGTCAAATTGTTTCTAGGAATATGCATGTGCATCCAACTCCATTGTTCCCCATTATCACCATATAACCTTTCACCATGTGGGGATTATATTTTACCACATTCCACCCAACTTCGGATAGGGGGAATCGATACATTATTGTGTCCATCAAAAACTTCACAAAGTGGGTGGAGGCCATGCCTATGTATTCTAATGACGGTGAAACTGCCACACTCTTCATGTTCAAACAAATTATTTTTAGGTTTATAGTTCTGAGGGAGATTGTCACTGACCATGGAAGTCACTTTCAGAACAAAATGATGGAATAGTTAGATTCTAAGTTTGGATTTAGGAAGGAGTATTCATATCCTTAATATCTTCAAGTAAATGGTCAGGTGGAGGCCATTTATAAGTATTTTAATACCATTCTTCAATAAACAATTAACACAAGCAATTCCAACTAGCACTTGATGCTCTATTCGACATTATGGGAATTCTAAACTTCAATAAATATTTTCATGGGATTCTCTCCTTTTCAAATTGTTCATGAAGTTGAGGAAATTATTTCGATTGAATGTCAGATCCCCTCCTTAAAAATAATTATTGATCTCCTTCCTGACACATCTGAGCTTGAAGACTGTTTTTTTCACTTGGATAATATTGACGATCAATGTCGAGATGTTTCCATAATGAACGAGGTGCATAAGAAGCATGCTAAATTTCAATATGATAAGTCTATCCACCCTATTCTTTTTTCTGAAGTATATATTTTTTTGGTTTACGATCAAGAAAAATATGCTCAAGGGGCAGAAAAGTTTAATTCGATGTGGCACCATTGTGAGGAATGTGTTGAAAAAAGGTACTTACAAACTTGTTGATTATGAGGGGAATGTGTTTGCTGAGCCCAAAAATGGACTCTATCTTAATAGGTACTACTCTTGAGAAACAATGCTCAGGCGTTTTCCCCTTTGTAATTGTTGTGTATTGGTAGTATTAGACTTAGCTCAGTTTATTTCATTCTTCAGTTTTTTCTTATCGTTCTTATGATTAGATGGTATATGTATTTGGAATCAATGGTATTTATAGGATTTGTAGATGATGCTAGATGTCACAATCAGAATATTTCTTCCACCATTTGGGTGATTTATTCACCCATGGGTCATTGGTAACTTAAGGAGGCGCTTGTCTCAGGCTAGCAATGAATAAAGTGTCTGAGTATAACACCGTTATTGAACTTCTTGGAGATGCCATTTCACATGGAATTCAATTCCTTGAGGTTCTCCTTGATTCACAACCGGTTGTGCCTCAATTGAATGGAGAGTATTGGATCCATGACCTGAATCTTCTCCATTGATTCCTACAAGTATGCCTTCTGGATCATTCCTTTGGTTTCATTACATACATGCACGTTCCTAGGAGTTAGAAAATTTCTACTAATGCATTTTCTAACTATGTATTAGATTGGAATTTTTTTCATTCTTAATTTCAAAAGAATGCATGCATATAAAGCATCAAATTACATAGAAGCATTCATTAAAGTATGAATCAAGGAAAAAATATGTATATATATTATTTTAATATCCATCGAGTACAAAATTTTGGATCGAATTTACAAAATTGGGCTTCTATCCCCAAATATACATTTATAAGGACAATACACTATAATACATAATGATTATGTTGAGGGCCCTGCCCCTTCGTGTTCCTCATGATAACACTCTATAGTGTTTTCTAGACACAGGAAGTGTCAAACCCAAGGCCATGGTACTCCGATGACATATCATTGCATTTTCTCTAGGAGATCCTCGATCTATACCATCACAATTTGGTGGGTAAGTTTGTCTAGTTTCCATTAGATGTTTTGCAGTACTTTATCTTCATCTCCTCTGGGATGGTCTATGTCTCCTCCTCTATGCCTCTGTCGGGGGTATCTCACTGATTTTGTTGGTCTAATATATGCACATTCACAATTTTTATTAGAGTCATGATCCACACTAAAGATATGTTATTTTTGGCTTTCCTCGTGAGTTATTTATTAAATAAAAAATATATAAAAATATACAACTTGAAAATTTAAAAAGGTATTACTTATCTCTCTTAGTGTGGAACCAAGAGGTACTAGCATGTCTAGGTCCCTTGTGAATTTTATTCCTTCATAGGGATAATCGTCGATAGAGATAACCTGTCATGAACACCAGTGAAAGAAGTCATAATAATATGGGATATGAAGTTTCCCGCCCCCTAGTGGCTGCATCACCTCTATCCAACAAGCCATACAAGGTTCTTTGACCCTCTTTGGATAGATAAACACTCGTGGATTGATATATAGAACTCTCTCAAAAAAGAAAGTGCATAGAATATTGTCGTATCCAAAGTTCTTCTTCTTCCCTATATTTAATTCAATAATTTGAGTCTTCATAGACATCAATAGTGAAGATATCTAGTTTAATATTGTTGGTCTCAAGCACTCTACCCTATAAAAAAATTGTGGATGAGATAATTGGTGAAGAGATGTCGATCTTGCAATTCTTACGATGGTGGATAAGATTATTTTTAATCTTAGACTCTCTATTGTCCATATTGGGACTTGAATTCTCACATTTTGAGTGCCTAGGGCACAATAGGTGGCTATGTATTCATCGATGGTCATTCCCTCACCACTTCTAGTCTCGAGTTTCACTACATCTCCTCGTCAAGAGAGTCTTGTTATGAAGTAAATGTCTTCAACCTATATCTTTAGAGGTTGCTAATCTAGCATAAACGCGTCAACGTCTGGGTCCCAATACCCTATTAGGACATGCAACAATCTCTTTTAGGCCCTCATATTACTTATTTCAAATAAATTTCCTAATAATTAATTTTGGATGGTTTCTAGCGCCTCTGGGTCTTCCACAACCTGATTGTCGATCTCCTTATGCTCTCTTTCCCTCCACTCAATAGCCATCCTACAATATTTGGTCAAAGAGAAGGGTTAAAACTTGCCTTTTTACCTTTGGATGGGCTCATACACGAGCTACTGAGGAAACATGTGCATATATATGCACCCTATATTGATGATAGGCACATATAGAGCACCTTGTATGTGCCTTGTGCCAAAGGAAGGCACATATATGCTTGTCCCTTTGGAATTTTTTCCAAATCAAATGAATTTTTGATGAAAACAAGAAATGAAATGGATGAAAATTAAGAGGAAGGAGAGGCCTATTACTTGGTCCAGACGATGTGTGATTCCATTGACCGCAACATCCGTAATATTTCATGGAAATTTGGGGTATTTTCCACTAAAATGCACTATTCAGGTAAAAATGATAAATGACATGGGAAAAAAAATTGTTTTTCACTATTTAGTCAATTTTTTTACCCACTTGATTATAGTTTTATGCTCTCACTATGTAATTACACCTAATGGATTGACTTTCAACAGTAGAAAATGTCTAATTGAGCAGGTTTTTAGGAAGGATGTCATACCAAGGTGTTTTTACGTGTTTTTTTAGCCTATTAGTCCATCATTTGACTCTTCAGTAGGTAATGTTCTCAATTACTAGCATGTAGTGTAGGTCATTTTCCACCTTCACTTTGAATTATCAATATAATTTCATATTTTATTTAGGGTTGATCCCACTTAATAGTGACATAATCCTTTCCCGGCTGATTAAAAGTGTTGTCTTGTTTGTGGTAGAGCCTTTCTCTTCATGGGTGCCCTAGTTAGTACCTTGCTATTCATTTTGGTACCCATGCTGCATTTTTTCTATAGGCTCGAGAGACCTATTTATTATTTCCATGTCTTTGTGTCAAATCCTCATAAATTCTTCTCATTCTTATTCTGGATAATATCTCATGGGGCTCCCAAATTTTTGTGTTAATTTTTAATTGCATTGCATATTTCTCACTTGTGCTTTTGAACCTAATGTTGTCTTCAAATTTCTCTCATTTATCCTATTTCTTATGCATTCTCTTAGTTTCCAACCTTCCATTAATTTCCTTTGTGGCTTGACACCTCTATCCCTAGAGGAAACATTCCCCTGAGTGTAGTTTCAGGACAATCCAGGACTGTCAGATTGAGGTGGAACCAAAGGCTCAAAGAAATTAAGTCACAATCATCAAATCAGGAGCAATAATCCTCAACCGTAGATCAAAGCCAATATGACTTCGGAACTTTGCCACTTCGACAATCATTAGAGACAAGAATTCAACTATACCAGTTGCAGGAATCGACAGTAAAGAACGAAGAACAATGCTAACCACTAGATCGAAATAAGAGAACAATTGGATGGTAAAGAACGAATAAATGATGTTGATCATTGGATCAAAATGAAATCATAATCAGACGACTCAAATCTCTTTCCACGAGTCTAATGAGCTACCAAAAAATGGCTAAGTATCATATTCTATCTATATCACTTAAAAATATCTAAGTATGGTTCATTATGGAGGTAACGGAAATTGGGCGTGCATTTTGATAACATCCGAGAAGAGATATGAGTATGCGATTTCGAGAGTCCACGAACCTGAGAAAAATCACTTGAAATTTTTTCTAAGTATAGGTTCATCTTTGAGGCTATGGAAGTTGGGGGGGAATTTTGATGACATCATATAAGACATGTGAGTTTGCAAGTTCGTGAACCTTTGAAAAATTTCTTGAAATGTTTTCGAAGTATAGGTTCATCTTTAAGGCCGTGGAAGTTGGGGGTGCATTTTTATGACATCATAGAAGACATGTGAGTCTGCAAGTGCGAGAGTCCATGAAACATTCACATAAAATAATTCTAAGTATAGGTTCATCTTGGAGGTTGTGGAAGTTGGGCATGCATTCTGATGACACCTGAGAATACATGTGAGTCTGCAAACCCATGAAACAAAATAATTCTAAGTAAAGTCAATGTTTGAAATGAATGAGAAACGTCCACTCAATGGTTGATCATATCCGAATTGTCGATCTAATTAACACCGGATAAGCGCTTGTTGGAATTGCATTTGGTCACGGGTTCTGGTCACATAGAAGAAAGGGGTTCACAGTTGGAGACTTAGAGCCAAATATTGAACAAAGCACCTTTTGTAATAGAGACTTAACTGGAGGTCATATAAATTAAAGATAAAGTGCCCGAGGCTTAACTCTGTTTTCTGTAGGAAATCCGAGAAGAACACCATTACTATAATTGATATAGGCTAAGAAGCTAGTTTCGCATTGCAACCACAAAGATAAACAAGTCTACCTACCAGTACCATTTAAGATTCTGATTATTAATATAGTTTCTTATTAAAAGGTATTTAAGAAAGACCAAAGTCATTTGATTACTTAAAATTAAATAAAATAAGAAATTAATTTATGTTAATGAAAGGGTACAATGGTTCATTGTAAAAATATGCAATGGTTCAAATTCACACCAGTTGGAAGACTATATAAATGAGAAAGAATGATGAGAAGAAAGTTTCTTTGTGGTCTACATTATAATATCAGAAGCAAGTGTAGAGTCCAAGGAAGAAAAATAAAAATACTAATGAAGTGAGGTTGGAAGGGAGGAGCAAGGAAGGATTA
>JASDQU010502228.1:15564-27490 GCA_032191745.1 Picea mariana | reverse complement strand
CACCCTTACCAAAAGCACCCTCAAAAAGAGTTCAAAAGAATCACCTTGAAAATCAAATCATAGGGGATAAAGAAGCAAGAGTAGAAACAAGAAGGAAACTTAGATTTGATTATGAACACGCAATGATTTCAGTAATAGAACCCAAATATTTTGCAGAAGCCAGCAAGAGTGAATATTGGATAGAAGCAATGAATGAGGAACTTGATCAAATTGAGAAAAATCATACATGGGAACTTGTTCCTAGACCACAAGACAAGAATGTGGTAGGAACCAAGTGGATATTAAAAAAAAAACTCAATGGAAATGGAAATATCATAAAGAACAAAGATATATTAGTATGCAAAGGATATTCCCAAGTGGAAGGTATTGAATATGAATATACTTTTTCCCCAGTAGAAATACTAGAGGCCATAAGAATGTTCTTGACATTTGCATGCTTCAGGAACTTCAAAATTTATCAAATGGGTGTTAAGTCAACATTCCTGAATGACACATTATAAGAAGAAGTATATATATAGAAACCAAAAGGATTCATATTAACAGAAAATTAGGACTATGTGTGCAAACTAAAGAAGGCTCTATATGGTCTTAAACAAGCCCCTAGAGCATGGTTCTCAAGACTTGATCAATATTTGCATAAACAAGGATATAAGAGAGAGACTATTGAAAACAACCTATATATCAAAATTGAGGATCAAGATATGATTGTTGTGGTGGTATATGTAGATGATATCATATTTGGAAGTAATATTACTATACCAAGCAAAACTTTTGCTACAGAAATGAAGAAAGAGTTTGAAATATCTATGCTAGGGGAACTAACTTTCTTCCTAGGTTTACAAGTCACTCAAATAGATAATGGAATATTTATTTCCCAAAATAAATATATGAAATAAATACTAAAGAAATTCCAAATGGAAGATAGAAAACCGATGTGCACTCCCATGGTCACAAGATGCAAACTAAGCCGAGATGATGATTAACCAAGAGTACACCAAACCATGTACAAATTAATGGTTGGTAGCCTATTATATGCAACATCAACAAGACCATATATCTTGTAGTCTATAGAGGTATATTTCAATATGCACCTAAAGAAACTCACATGAAGGTAGTAAAAAGGATATTCAAATATCTTTAAGGATCCATGGAGTTTGGTTTATGGTTTCCAAAAACAAAATATTTTACATTGACTGCATATACTGATGCAGATTGGGATGGTAGTGTAGATGACAAGAAAAGTACTAGTGGAGGAGAATTATACCTGGGAAAATGTCTAGTATCATGGTTAAGTAAAAATCATATATCCATATCACTACCTATAGTAGAAGCAAAGTACATTGTTGTTGCATCTTGCTGCACACAAGTAATATGGATGAAACAAACCCTAGAAGATGTACAAGTGAAATATGATAATTCAATCACTATTAAATGTGACACAACCAGTGCCATAAATATATCTAAGGATCCTGTTATGAATTATAAAACCAACAATATCCCAATTAAATGCCATTTTCTAGGAGACAAGGCTTCTCAAAAGGTATTCAAAGTGGAATATATTGATACTAAAAATAAAATTGCAAACATATTCACAAAACCTCTACCAAGAAAAACTTTTGAAAAAATTAGACAAAAACTGGGAGTAATTCCCATACATCATTAAAAACTACAAAATAAGAAGAAGGAGCACATGGACAGGGGTAGGATCACCTCAGGGGGAGATAAGAAAGATCCCTTCTGTCATTGTTGTCAAAGGGGGAGGATTAACAGTAAAAAACTGGTTAAAATAAGGGGTTATTACTTTGTTTCTATCAATGCCAAAGGGGGAGATTGTTGGAAGATTAGTTGTCATTGATGTCAACCATGGAAAAATATATGCAGAAGAACACAGAGGAGATAAAATATCAGGAGAAATGTCATTTCAGAGGTCGCGCATAAGCCAAAGGGGTCGAGGAAGAATCATGTTTGTTGATGTAGTTTTCAGGACAATCCAGGACCATCAGATTGAGGTGGAACCATAGGTTGTGAGAAATTAAGTCCCAAACATCAGATCGAGAACAATAATACTCAACCATAGATCAAATCCAATCACAATTCAAAACTTCACCACTTCGATGATCATTGGAGACAAGTACCCGGTTATACCAGTTGCAGTAATCAATAGTAAAGAACAAAGAACATTGTTGATCGCTGGATCAAAATAAGAGAACGATTAGATGGTAAAGAATAGAGAAACGATGTTGATCGTTGGATCAAAATGAAATCATAATTAGACAACTCAAATCTCTTTTTGTGAGTCCATTGAGCAACCAAAAAATGGTGAAGTATCATATTCTATCTATATCACTTAAAAATTTCTAAGTATGGTTCATTATGGAGATAACGTAAATTGGGCATGCATTTTGATAACATTCGAGAAGAGATATGAGTCCGCGAGTTTGAGAGTTCGCGAACCCGAAAAAAATCACTTGAATTTTTTTCTAAGTATAGGTTCATCTTTGAGGCTGCGGAAGTTAGGAGTGAATTTTGATGACATCATAGAAGACATGTGAGTTCGCAATTCCAAGAGTCCACGAACCCGAGAAAAATCACTTGAATTTTTTTTGAATGTATAGGTTCATCTATGAGGGTGCGGAACTTGGGGGTGCATTTTGATGACATCATAGAAGAAATGTGAGTCTGCAAGTCTGAGAGTTCACGAAACCATCACATAAAATAATTCTAAGTATAGGTTCATCTTGGAGGATGTGGAAGTTGGGCATGCATCCTGATGACACCCGAGAAGACATGTGAGTTCGTAAGTCTGAGAGTCCGCAAAACCATCACAAAAAATAATTCTAAGTAAATTCCATGTTTGAAATGAATGAGAACCATCCACTCAATGGTTGACCATATCTGAACCGTCGATCTAATTATCATCGGATAAGCACTTGTTGGAATTGTGTTTGGTCATGGGTTCTGGTCACATAGAAGAAAGGGGTTCAAAGATGGAGACTTAGAGCCAAAGATTGAACAAAGAACCTTTTTTAATAGATACTTAACTTGATTTCACATAAAGGAAAGATACAACGCCCGAGGCTTAACTATGTTTTCTGTAGGAAACCCAAGAAGAACACCATTATTGTAATCGATAGAGGCTATGAAGCTAGTTTCCCATTGCGACCACAAATATAAAGAAGCCTGACTATGAGTACCATTTGAGAATCTGATTCTTAATATAGTTTCTTATTAAAAGATATTGAAGAAAGACCAAAGTCATCTGATTACTTAAAATTAAATAAAGGAATAAATTAATTTTTGTTAATGAAAGGGTACAATGGTTCATTGTCAAAAGATGCAATGGTTCAAATTCACACCAGTTGGAAGACTATGTTAACGAGAAATAATGGTGAGAAGAAAGTGTCTTTATGGTATACATCAGAAGATCATAAGCAAGTGTAGAGTGCAAGGAAGAAAAACAAAAATACTAATGAAGTGAGGGTGGAAGGGAGGAGCAAGGAAGGAAAAATATCATTTTCTAAGTAAAGTTTAAAAACAGAGAGTTGGTGCTTCCTAGGGTTGGTTCCCGAAAACAATGGAGTTGGTTCTTCCTAGGATTGGAGCCCTAAAACTAGGGAGTAGGTGCTTCCTAGGGTTGGAGCCCTAAAACCAGGGAGTTGGTGCTTCCTAGGGTTGCTGCCCTAAATCAAGGGAGTTGGTTCTTCCTAGGTTTGGTGCTCTGAACAAGGGGATTGTTATAGTCCAACAATGCCACATCTATGCATCCAAGACATTGTCCAGTCCATTTGTATACTTTGCCAAAAATACTATTGAAGCTTCCTTCTAAAAAACCATTTGTTGGATAGTGTATGCGCCCTACTGCACTAATAGACTACGTACACACACATGCTGCATGCTAGTTATCCCACACACATATGCTTGTGGAATGCTATTTAGCCCACATTTACCTCCAAAAGTTTCAAAAAATATAAAATTGCACGAAATTCGACGAAGTTTATGGGCTATGGAGGGTTTCCTAACCATTTTACCCCTTGCATCTCGTCCCCAAACCGAATAACCATATTTTTATCATATAAAAAGAGGTATTGGGGACTCATTTAGAGACATGAAAAAGAGAATAAGAAAACTCTGCCAAAATTCCCTGCCTTTCATTGCCCAAGATTTGCATCTTGCTCTGATTTTTAACCTCAACTTCCCCTCCAACCATTCTCCATATGTAACCATTCCTCCTTCCCTTGAAGGTATGTTGATTGTGAGAATATAATGTGAGATTGATGCACTTGGATCCATGACAGAGGATCCTAGACTTGGTTCATAGAGCGGTTGCAAGCAAAGATTGTAACCTTTTTATCTTGAAATTGAATAAATTAGATTATCTTTGTCCCAAAACCAAATGTTTACATGTTCTTGTTAATTTGAGCATTTATATCTATATTTATGATTTTAAAGTGATCATTAGAGATTGTAGATGTTGTTACATTGTATTCTTAACCCCTTGCAGATCATCTTTGGGACGAGATCTATGATCTAGGAGGAAACAACAAGAGAAAGAGGTATACATCAACCGTAAGGATTGAAGGTGTGTTGATTAACCCTCTCTTCCCTCTTTATCTTATCACTTAGTCTAGATGTTTTTGGGGTATATTAAAGGTAGATCAGTAATTTAAGGGAGTTATCACTCTGCCTATTCCTTAGAACCAGTTTAGGGGTAATTTCCCCATAGTAGAATTGGTGACTCCACTAGGGAGTCTCTCTAGGGTCTTAGTAATATATTTTGGTTTGATTTGATTTTTTCAATTTCGTTTTGAGTTTTCTGAGTTTATTGAGTCAGTTAGGGTCTTTGGTCAACTTCTAGGTGCCTACCTCCCTTGCCCAGTTGTCTTTCCAAACCTTTTTATTTTTTGAAAACTTGCAGAGGTGTACGCGCCCTGTCCTCTATATAGCACACGTACATACACATTGTGCATAGTATACAATCTGCGTACATACGTATGTTGCTCATGCAAAACACACGTCTCTGTGTTTTGGAAGGATTTAAAAAAAAAACTTTTTCTTTCCCAGCAAGAAGCTCTTTGCTTCTCAGGCCTTCCTGAACTCTTCAGGGTCTCTGTTGATTGTGTTTGGTTGGGTAAAGATTCAGTTTATCTTGCAGTTTTTAAATAACCGTTGTTGTTTCTTTATTTATTTTGTTTGGTTTCAAGGTTTAGGGTGAAATTATAAGTGTTAGATCCTCCTGTGGATTCCAGTGAATCCATGCATTCAACCAGTGGCTTAGGGTCTGTGTTAGTCTTGGGTTTGTTTTCTCTTTGCCTTGTTTGTGCTTTGAAAAACGAAAAAAATATCATTTACTTGTGATTTTCTTTTCTAAGCATTCAAAAAAAAAAAAATTATAGTTGCATTTAGTTACGCATTTTTGTTTGGTAGTTGTAGCATAGGTTGTTTATTACAAAAGAAAAGAGTTTCATTTCAAAAGTTCCTTCTACACTATTTCCCTGAAAGTTTAGTAGTTTTCATTTGCATGGTGAAACAAAAAGTGCATTATAGGAAACTTTTTGCATTTTAGGAACTTGGACTGTACTCCGAAAAGTTTGCATTTACAAATATTAAAAGCCATTTTTTCAGTTGTAGAACCTAATTTTCTTTTTTCACGAATTCTCTAAAGCTTTTATTTCTTCTCTTTCGTCTCTTGAAAACACCATAAGTTGCACGTCTGTACTCTTTTGAGTAAATCAAAGAACTTAAAATTAACTAGACTTTTGTTCGTAGGGTTCACCAAGTAGTCTAGGATTTAGGGCCTTGAAATAGGTGTGGAGAGGAAAACATTCAAGGCTACTTAAACAAACATAAGAGTCTGGGATAGGGAGTGTCAGAGTCCATTTTTGTAAGATTCAGTCCAGACCTCCCTCTAACACAGGGTCTAAACACAAGTTCACATGAGGAAAGGTAGAGGAGATAACCCCTCCAAAGCCAGACCGAACATAGTGGGAATTGTATATTGAGGGTCATTCTTCGGATTTACTTTGATCACATTTGACTACAGAGCCTCGTGGACCTTGAATCCATTCAATATTCTTAGTTTTATTCCATACCATTTTCCTTCGGTACCCTTGAATGGCTTCAAAATTTGTTGTCCTGCTCATTACGATCAGCTTGACTGTCGACTGTACCCGCTTGGCAACTGACTATGAGATGGAAACCTAGTTGTATTTTTTTAGGTACTTACATGGGTGACTATGGGGGTATACCGCAGTACCTAGGGAAGATGTCAGATCACACTTTGCAAAGTATACCTGGAGGGTGTTTCCGTGTTTGAGTTACACTTGCACCGATAAGTTTCTCTAATGTCGATTAGCATAACTTTTCTTCCTACTAGTCAGTCGTTTTCTTACTTTTTAGTGTGTGCTCTGTGTTTTTCACTAGCTTAACCTTAGAGTGTCATTTGATCATTTAAAAAGGTTGAATATCAACAACTCTATCGTTCACATAGGCTTTAGGGCCTTCCGCCGGTTGCTTTGGAGCCACCTCCACCACCGCTGAGGCGTAGGCTAGATCAAGAGGGTTAATTTGAAGCGATCAGGCCATAGGAAACTATACCTGAGCCAAATCCTAGAGAAGACTTTCCTACACCAGAGTAGTCCACCATTTCTGACCTCGAAGATGAAGGCTTCAGGCCCACAAACCTTTTGATCACTAACTTATCAACACTTATTCTTATTCAAATATTCCCTCCTGAGGTGACTTCACCTAAACGTCAGTTTGATAGATGAGCAGTGATGGAAGAAACTAGTGCTACCTCTTCTAGGAGTCCTCATACTCACATCTCGACTATCGCGGGAGAGGGTGTCGTGCCTCCTCCCCCACCTCCACCTATCAGGAATATGGTTGTCTAGACACCCATAACTTTGGGTAGTGGCACAGTCCCCTAAATGACTATGACCACTATTTCCTCTATCCAGAACATGTGTGGCACTCCCTTTTCATATGGGATGTCAAGTTTCGACTCTAGTTCGATATTAGCCTACTCTACTCTACAAAATGTTGGATTGGGGAAAAGGATCTCTAATGCTCCCTTACAAGGATCTTTCGTGGGAACCACTGCCCTGTTTAACGTTAACCTTTATGGTGGGGGTCATATCCCTCCTCTGTTCCCTTCGCTTGAAGGCGCTTTCCAACATCCAATCAGGCTGAACACTAGCTCTAGTTTTCTCAGTGGGGGGAGTCATGGACTTCAATCCTATATGAATCTAGTAGGTTCTATGCCTTTTTATTTGTTTGGTGCATTTGGAAATAAATCTTTCTCATCGTTTTATTTCTCAGTAGGGGGAAACCCCGTCTTTGGTAAACCAAACCCTATGCAAGGCTTCAATCCTTCACGGGGAGCGATGATATGAGTTTACTCCTCACAAGGTCTTGGAAATCCCTAGCAGGGCTCATTTCCTTCACAAGAGATTTCTATCAGGGGAAATCTCTTCTTCACTTAGTGGAACCTCGGGCATGGTTCAATACCTATGCTAGGAGGGTTGGTTGGGGGCATCCCCAACCAAGATCCTTGGAATACAGTGCAGGGAGAAATCCATACACAAGGTATGCCATCCAACTACGAGAATCAACTAACGATGCATAATCAAGCGCAAACTCCTTTTATTGGTCAGGGCCACCATGGTTTCTACCAAAACTCTAGTCAGCAAGCAAACGTTTCCTAGAAACCTAGTGCCAGTCAAAATACAGGCCCCTCTTTTCCTTTGAATCCACCACAACCTAGACTACCTTTCCTGGAAACTCTGAATTTTCTAGACGTGTTGAGTCTATTAAACGACTTGATTTGTCATGATCTGCGTTGGCCCCCAATGGAAACTAAGTTTCCCTCAGACATCCCTCAGTTTGAAGGAAATCCTGGAGAAGATCGAGGTGATCATGTTATGAAATTTCATTTATGGTGCTCATCCAACTCGTCAAAGGATTACTCCATTCAGTTACATTTGTTTCAACACACTCTTATAGTGGGTGTCGTGAAAAGGTATTTTGATCTCAATAGCTCAAAGTATGCTTTATTTAATGACCTAGCTATGGTTTTCTTAAACCATTTCTAGTTATTGGTAAGATACGATGTCGACACTGATTTGCTATCCAACTTCGAGAAAACAAAAATCATCCATATCTCAGATCACATCCGAGAATGGTGTCAACAAAAGAGCTTGATCAAAGTTAATTTTCCTCCCGCATTTTTGCTTGAGTGGTTCCTAAATTCCTTGGTTCCTTATGTATCCAAAGACATCATGACATCATAGGTTTTTTTGAAGAAGAGATGATCATGAGAGCCCAACAAATGGAGTTGATTTACTCTCAATATGGTATGTTGTATGAGATCCTTCCGAACACACCACGATCGAATTTTGACAAGACCAAACATAAGTCTAGGCCTCACACTGATGGCATAGTAAGCTCAACACAGATCAAGCCCACATATCAATTGACTAATCAATTATAGCAGTTATCGATTCAATAGACTATGGCAAGCCAAACTCCTAGTTCGACTACCCCCACAACCCAAACATCGAATGTACACAGTGTGCAATCGATGAATCCCAAGGGTAACAAGAAATCTAAGGGAAAGAAGAAATATAAAAACAAGAAGGGTAAGGGGGATAAGAAGGCTGTGAATAATGCTCATGAGGGTAAAAATGAAAAGAGGAAGGTGAAGTTTCAGTGTAATATTTTCATGAATGACCACTTGACTCACGAATTCCCTTGGCTTAAGGAAGCCCAAAATCTATTGGCACAATAGAATCTTGTCGTAATAACCAACCCTTTTCGACAAGGGAAAAATATGGCTCAAGATTCCTCATCCACGAATACACCTGGGGGAAATCAAGGAACCCCCACACCTAATTCTAAGAATGGAGCCACAAACGTTTATATGATGAAATTCAATGCTCATATGTAGACCACGGCTCATAATTATGGAACTCTAGAATCTGTTGAGAAGGGAAAATAATCCTCGAACCCGCCACCTCCTCTTCAAATTAAGAAGACTATGGGAGAAACTATGACTCGCATCCCTAAGGGTGCATTTAAGAAGGCTTCTCACAACCCGAACACAAGAGCTCCTCAGAATTAATCCATTGTGGAGGATCTGGCACAAACTCCTTGTGCAATGTCTGCTTTGGAAGTCCTCCAGAGTTGCCCCACATAGAGGAAAGCATTGTTGTCTGCCTTGGGAGCGACCGAGACTACTAACTAGGGAATGATTGTTTTTTACCATACAGATTATAAACCTCATCTTCCTAACCATGTCACTTTTCATATAGTAGTGGTGTATGCCATGAAATCGTTGACACAAAACATTTTTCGTACGGTGGTTGATGAGGGTGGCTCGACTTACGTGATGTCATTGGCATGTTGGAAGGACATTGGCCAACCTGAGTTGTCTCCGTCACCCACGTTGCTAACCATGTTTGAAAATCGATATTTTAGACCACATGGCATAATTCCCTCCTTCCCTATGCACTTGGAGGGAAAAACCATGTGTGTCGAGGTAGAATTAGTTGATGCACCTCTCGACTACAATATTTTGTTAGGGTAGAGTTGGATCTACACTATGTTAGCGGTTGTATCCACCATTTTTCAGGTCTTATTTTTTCCTCATGAAGGATATATCATAACCGTTGATCAGTTATCCTTCTCCTGTTCTAACCCTTCATCGGGGAATCCATGGTTCCGATGATTTACAACCCGCAACTAGGTACCGTCAACTTAGGTGTTGGATTGTTTCCATCTTTAATGGGGACTTTTGATTATTTGTCGCCTTCCAATCATGTCAAGTTTATTTCGGTTGTCTCCGACCAGTCGAAGGCTGCAATATTTCAAGTCGCTTATTTTAGGACGAGTTACTTTAATGACCCGTGGATTTTCCCTTCCCCATCGACTTCGATGGAAGGGTTAGGGAAACCTAGAATGGCAATGCCCTTATCCGATACTAAGGTTGCATACAATATTTTCCAACAAGCCTCAGCAAACCCTGATATGACTCCCCCACAGGAGCTAGATCTCGTTCTCGAGCATATTTAGGCTCAAGAATCTCTTGCCACTCTCTTGCCACTCATGATCCTTTGGAATTAGTATATCCCTATGAAGAGGCAATTTTGGAGAAAATGACTAGGCCAAATAGACCTTGGAATGATCTTCACCACAGATCTTATTTCTTACCTGAGTTGAGGAGAGTAGAGGCAGGAGAGTTCACTACGACCGTGAATGGAGATGCCCCTTGTCTTGTTAACCCTTTGTCCACACACATAATCTATGCCGAGGGAAACATGGAAAGTATAGCTAAAATTATTCCTATCGACATCTTTAGATCCCCTGGTGTCGTGGAAAACGTCTTCGTTGGAGCAAATTGTTCCCCTGAAGAGATCCAGATCTATACTGAATTATTTAAAGAGTTTTGCGATGTATTTTCCTGGTCTTATGAGGAGATGCTAGACATTGACCCACGTATGTTTGAACATGATATCAAAACTTACCCTGATGTTAATCTTGTTCGACAAAAGATTCACCCAGTCAATCCTTGCAAGGAAATGACGATCAAGGTTGAGGTAGAGAAACTCATCAAGGCTAGTTTCATATATCCAGTGCAATTAATGGAATGAGTGTCAAACCCTTCTCCTATCAACAAAAACCAAGGTATGATCTATGTGTGTATGGACATTCTTGATCTAAACAAAGCTTTCCTGAAAGTGATTTTCCAACTCCATTCATTGACCAGATTTTCGATGAATGTGCAGGTTGTGAGGTATTTTATTTTATGGATGGTTTTTTCGGGTACAATCAGATCCATATCAAGCCCAAGGACCAACATAAAACAACATTTATATGTCCTTGGATTAAATTCTCATACATGAAAATTCCTTTTGGCCTAATGGAGGTATTTCTATTTCTAATGAAGAGATTATTTAATATGAAGATGTCAGAAGGTGGGTTTGTTGCAACTCATTTAAACAAATTTATTACGATTACTAATCAACTAAGTTCTATAAAAGTGGAATTTGATGATGAGGTCAGGGATCTTCAGATATTGTGCTCATTTCCAGAAAGTTGGAATGCCTTGGTCATGGTTGTAAGTAACTCTTTCTTTGGTTCAAATACTTTAAAATTCGATGATGTTGTTGGTTTTATCCTTAGTGAGGAAATGCGGCGGAAAATCACATGCGAGACATCAGGTAATGCATTGAACATGGAGAATAGGGGAAGACAAAAGGATAGAGGAAAGGGCTCAGGGAATTGCGGGAATTATAGGAAGGGAAGATCCAAATACAAATTTGGAAAGATAGATCGCTATAATTGTGGGAAGAAAGGACATATGAATAAATACTACAGAGCTCCAAAGCAACAAAGAGATGGACAGTAAGAGAAAAATCAGGAAGCAAATGTAACATGTGATGTGTTACAATATTCTTTGATTCTTTTTGTAGATAATATTTTTGAGTCTTGGGTAGTCGATTCAGGGGCTTCATTTCATGCCACACCCCATAGGAAACATTTTCTAGATTATGTTCAAGGTGATTTTGAACAGGTTCATTTGGGTAATGATGCACCATGCAAAATTGTTGGAATGGGAAGGGTAAAAATAAAGCAAAGCAATGTAAACCAATGGTTGTTGAAAGAGGTTGGACATGTTCCATATCTAAGGAAAAATCTAATTTTAACAGGGTAGTTGGAAAGTGAAGGTTGTATATCCATATTTACAAATAAGGCATGGAAGGTCACCAAAGGATCATTGATGATAGCAAAAGGAGAGAAGGTAGGTAAATTTTATTTATGTACTGGTAATACTGACTCTGCTATCTCTTTATCTTCTACAGGAGTGGATACAACACTGTGGAATCATAGGCTTGGACACATGAGTGAGAAGGGGATGTAGATACTTCAC
>JASDQU010502227.1:52591-68110 GCA_032191745.1 Picea mariana | reverse complement strand
TCTCTAGAATTAAAAAAATTTAAGGATTGTTGTCACAACAACAAAAAATAACTGTAATGTAGTAAACTTTAGAAATATAGGTTAGAGGAATGACAATTTCAACAATCAAACCTGGAATTTTCACATTGAGTGTGTTGTTCCTCTGAATGCACTAATATTTCTCTGGATCCATGAATTCAACAAAAGTTTCCTTCGTCCTGTACCTACCCTCATGACAATGATACAAATAATATATATACAAGTGCATACCTAAGGGTGCTGATATGATTTCTCCAATGGCACATGGTTGATCTTTGTTGATCCAGATTCAGATCTAGGAGCTAGATGGGGATAGAAAAGGCCTAAAAATCAATATTCTCGGAATGGCGTCAAAACAAATGTGTGCGTAGGCCTTGTCGATACGAACCCAAAACAACTTGAATTGGTTCAAACGGATGTCGTATGCTCTTGATATCATGTTTTGTTTGAAAAGTCAAACAGTTAAAAAGTAAACAGGGTCAACAGTCAAAAATCAACACTGACGTCAGCATGAGGTCATGCTGATGTCATCATGCTAACATGGCAGAGACACATATGACAGGCCGTACAGATGACATGTACCAACCAGGAGGTGACACGTGTCACACTAAAAGGGTGACATGTGGCACTCATACAACTGATGTGTCAGTTCCGAATGATGACATGTGGCAGACAAAGACAGGTACAGATGGAGGAAAGGTGGTCCAATCATTGAATGACACGTGGTAGGTGTGCTTACATGGCCAATTGCTGACAGGGAAGGTACGATGCTGACACATGGGCGAATCATTGATTGACAAGTGGCATCAGTCTAGCAAATAAGGAGGTGCCACATGGCCCAGACTTGGGCTACCACATGGCACCAGGTGGTTGGCTCGTTTGGTTGTATGTTATAAAAATTATGGTCTCCCTGAGTTTTGAACTCGTGACCTCCAAGGTAGGCTACGGCTTTGGAATAGGTTGTATGCCATTGCACTACTATGTGACTTGTTATAACACGTCCTCAAAGTTATATGTAAAGTGTTGTTAAGTATTGAATGGGGGAGAAAAGGGATAGGGCTAAGCCCCAGCCCACAGATTGTGTAACCCAAATATGACAACAAGCATGGGAAGCTTCTACCCAAGGGATAAGCCATGGGCGTGGGGGCCACGGGCTATAGTTTGGATCCCTTACCATATGCACGGGAGTTATGGCTATGACTTAGCCTTTGAATCCGAGAAGCTCAACCATATGACCATAAATAGGGGCGCGCGCTCATCTTGGGGGCTTATCCCTATTATTTGGAATAAAGTGGATTTTGACCTTATCTTTATGATTTTTTATTGATTTTATTAACCAGTTTTGGTTATTTGGCCATATCTTGGTGGATATTGGGCCAAATTGAGTGCCACAAGAAGTGGGATGTTGGGATTTGATCCCTCTACCTCATGGCTATATAAACCAAGACATTGTGAGGTTTTAAACAAGCAAGAAGTAGAAAATAAGCTTGAAGCAAGTTGAGGAAGAACTTGCCAAGGTCAAGTAGTCATGAGTAGGGAAGAGTAGTTGTGCTTTGGAGGCAATTTTCGGGAGTTCCACTACTCCGTTTTCAGTGTCGTCTGCTGCATCAGGTTTCTGAGATAGAGAAGAATATAGCTAGTCAGTCAGATCCCTATATGATGTAATTATAATGCAGATTGTAAAGAATTGAATATTAAATAGAGAAAGCCTCCCTCACTGAAGACAAAGGCCCGAAGACATAGGGGGACTTTACCAAACTCCATTATCAACTTATTGTGTCCAATTTGTTGATGGTTTGATTATTTATGTGATTTGATATTCTCTTCATAATATAATCTTGTTTGTCGTATTTATATTCACATGCACCGTCAGAAAAAGGTCTTGATAAAATTGAATTTATAGTGTGAAATTGCTTCGATTTTCAGATCAAGTGGTATCAGAGCAGGCTGACTTTTGCAGGAACTATGACTATGGGAAAAATATTGAAGAGAGATATACTCCAAGATCTCGAGGAGATCAACCAAACAATGCAGCGAGAGAATGTTGAATTGTGAAGATTGGTGCAGATTCTCGAGGAAGACATGGAAAGAATGTGAACGTTGATGTTGGCAACGGAAGCAAGACTAGTTGGAGGAAGTCCTTCAACTAGAAGCCCGATCCATGTCAGGAATGATGGAACTCATCCATTCTAGAGGAAATCAGATAAGGAGGATTTGTATACTCCTACTACTCCGGTTGAGGAGAAGCCGATAGGAGAGGCCATTGGCATATTCTCTTCGCCAATAGAAAGCACTGATTACACTCCAGCCTTGCCTGTAGCTGATCAGGAACTGGAGTCTGATCATCCAGAGATAGCATCAATTGAGAAACATACCAAAGGCATTGGTATGAGAATGATATCGAAGTTCAGATACGGGAAGGGACAAGGCCTTGGAAAATATGGCCAAGACAAAGCCGAGTTGATTGAAGTGTGTGAGCGTCCACTCCGGGAAGGATTGGGATATGCAGGAGAATCTTCTGAGGACGACAGTCCAGTGATTCATTGCACACACGGTCAGAAGTTTGGACATGATGCTGACCACTGTTGGGAGTGGCATCCAGAATTGACACCTTAATGGTTTCGAACTCGGCAAGGCAAACAGGCATTTCGAGCCAGCAACAATGCAAACAACGAGTCACGAAAGAAAGGTAAGAAGGTTGAAAGGTATAAATCACCTTTGCCCACCTTTACTAATGAGCATGCTAGACTCATGAACCTTATCAGAAAAACAATTCCATGCACTTTTTTTAGTAGCCATAACCATTGTGTTGCAGATTGCTAGAAACAGAAGGTATATGGAATAAATATCATGGTGACAAGAAGTACGCCAAGACGCGATGACACGACACTGCAGGTCAAAGAGAATTTGCAAGAAAAGTCGGCGCAACCAAGGCAGGAGTCAGAGAAATCCAAAGGGGATTTGACTCAATCAGGGCACGATTCCATCAAGTTTGTTCGAGCAATAAAAACTTTCTCACATTGTCAGAAGAGAGGGCATTGTGAATATAGTTGTTGAAAGCTTTATCCAGATTTGTGGGTCTCAACAAAGCCTGAGGGGCCCGAGCAAAAGATGGATGCTGCAAAGGGACAGAATGACGCTGCAAGAGGACAACAGGCAGATGCTGCAGAGAAGCAGAGGAACGACTGCGACACTCCGTTGGCAGGAGATGGGTCATATGACTGGAACTGGGCAGATTTTATTCCCTATATGTAAATTGAGTCAGTGTCATTGTCATTTATGTAATAAAAGTGATTTGATTTATGAAATCACTTATTGAGTCTAGTTAATGTTAAATTTAGGTTTTTTTTCATTAGTAGATTGATGTAAGGATGTAGTCGATTGATGTAATAAACCTTTTGGGGACCAAAAGGTCTTTAGTGGAAAGGCGTGATACAGATTTGGATCTAGGAGCTTGATGGGGTTCAAAAAGGCCTAAAATAAATGTTCTCGGAATGGCGTCAAAACAGACGTGTGCGTAGGCCTCTTCGATACGAACCCAATGCAACTTGAACAGGTTCAAACAGACGTTGTATGCTCCTGATATCACGTTCTGTTTGAAAAGTCAAATAGTTAACGGGGTCAACAGTCAAAAGTCAATGATGACATCAACATGAGGTCGTGTTGACGTCATCATGTTGACATGGCAGAGGAACAGATGGCAGGTCGTACAAATGACATGTACCAACCAGGAGGTGACACGTGTCAACACTGAAAGGGTGACACATGGCACTCGTACAACTGATATGTCAGTTCTGGATGATGACATGTGGCAGATAGAGACAGGTATGGATGGAGGACAAATGGTCCAATCATTGACTGACACGTGGTAGTTTTGCTTACATGGCCAATTGCTAATAGGGCAAGTACAGTGGTGACACATGGGCGAATCATTGATTGACAAGTGGCATCAGTCCAACGAATAAGGAGGTTCCACATGGCCCAAACTTGGGCTGCCACGTGGCACCAGGCGGTTGGCTCATTTGGTTGTATGTTATAAAAATTATGCTCTCCCTGAGTTTTGAATTCGTGACCTCCAAGGTAGGCTACGACTTGGGAATAGGTTGTATGCCATTGCACTACTATGTGACTTGTTATAATATGTCCACAAAGTTATATCTAAAATGTTGTTAAGTATTGAATGGGGGAGAAAAGGGCTGGGGCTAAGCCCCAACCCACAGATTGTGTAACCCACATACGACCACAAGAATGGGAAGCTTCTACCCAAGAGATAAGCCATGGGCGCGGGGGCCACGGGCTATAGTTCAGATCCCTTACCATATGCACGGGAGTTATGGCTATGACTTAGCCTTTGAATCCGAGAAGCTCAACCATATGACCATAAATAGGGGCACGTGCTCGTCTTGGGGGATTATCCCTATTATTTGGCATAAAGTGGATTTTGATCTTATCTTTAGGATTTTTTATTGATTTTATTAACCAGTTTTGGTTATTTGGCCATGTCTTGGTGGATATTGGGCCAAATTGACTGCCATGAGAAGCAAGATATTGGGATTTGATCCCTCTACCTCATGGCTATATAAAACAAGACATTGTGAGGTTTTAAACAAACAAGAAGCAACAAATAATCTTGAAGCAAGTCAAGGAAGAACTTGCCAAGGTCAAGTAGTCTTGAGCAGTGCAGAGTAGCTGAGTTTTGGAGGCAGTTTCCGAGAGTTCTACTACTCCATTTTCAGTCTTGTCTGTTGCATCAGGTTTCTGAGACAGAGAATAATATAGCTAGTCAATCAGAGCCCTATATGATGTAATTTTAATGCAGATTGTAAAGAATTCAATATTGAATAGAGAAATCCTCCCTCACTGAAGACAAAGGCCCGGAGACGTAGGGGGATTTTGCTGAAATTCGTTATCAACTTCTTGTGTCCAATTTGTTGATGGTTTGATTCTTTATGTGATCTAATATTATGTTCATAATATAAGCTTGTTTTTTGTCTTTATATTCACAAGCACCGTCATAAAAAGGTCTTGATAAAATTGAAGTTATAGTGTGAAATTGCTTCGATTTTCGGCTCAAGTGGTATCAGAGAAAGCTGAATTTTGTAGGAACTATGAATATGGGAAAAATATTGAAGAGGGATAGAATCCAAGATATCAAGGAGATAAAACAAACAATGCAGGGAGAGAATGATGAATTGCGAAGATTGGTGCAGATTCTCGAGGAAGACATGGAAAGAATGTGAATTCGATGTTGGCAATGGAAGCAAGGCCAATTGGAGGAAGTCCTTCAACTAGAAGCCCGAGCTCTGTCAGGGATGATGGAACTCATCCATTCTAGAGGCAATCAAATGAGGAGGATTTGTATACTCATGCTACTCCGGTTGAGGAGCAGCCGGTAGGAGAGGCCATTGGCACATTCTCTTCGCCAAGAGAAATCATTGATTACACTCCAGCCTCACCTGTAGCTGATCAAGAAGTGGAGTTCGATCATCCAGAGATAGCAGGATTTGAGAAACATACCAAAGGAGTCGGTATGAGAATTCTATAGAAGTTTGGATACGAGAAGGGACAAGGCCTTGGAAAATATGGCTAAGGCAGAGCCGAGCCAATTGAAGTGCATGAGCGTCCACTCCAGGAAGGATTGGGATATGCAGGAGAATATTCTAAGGATGGCAGTCCAGTGATTCGTTACACACACTGTCAAAAGTTCAGACACGATGCTGACCACTATTGGGAGCGACATCCAGAATTGACACCAGAATGGTTTCGGACTCGGCAAGGCAAACAAGTAGCTTGAGCCAGCAGCGACGCAAACAATGAGTCACGAAAGAAAGGTAAAAAGGTTGAAAGGTATAAATCACCTTCACCCACCTTTACTGATGAGCATGCTAGACTCATGAACCTTATCATAAAAACAATTCCATGCACGTTTTGTAGCAGCCATAACCATTGTGTTGCAGACTGCTGGAAACATAAGGTATATGGAAGAAAGATCACGGTGACAAGAAGTACACCAAGACGCGATGACGCGACACTACAGGTCAAAGAGGATCTGCGAGTAAAGTCATCGCAACCAAGGTAGGGGTTAGAGAAATCCAAGGGGGATTTGACTCAGTCAGGGTGCGATTCCATCAAGTTTCTTCGAGTAAGAAACACTTTCTCACATTGTCAGAAGAGAGGACATTGTGAAGATAGATGTTGGAAGCTGCATCCAGAGTTGCGACGCTCAACAAAGCTTGAAGGGCCCGAGCAAAAGACGGATGTTGCAAAGGGATAGAAGGACATTTTCGAGGAGCAGAAGGATGCTGCAAGAGGAAAACAGGTTGATGCTCGAAAGAAGTAGAGGAATGACCGCAACACTCCATTGGCAGGAGATGGGTCGTCCGACTAGAACTGGGCAAATTTTATTCCCTATATGTAAATTGATTCACTGTCATTCTAATTGATGTAATAAAAGTGATTTGATTTATGAAATCACTTATTGAGTCTAGTTAATGTTATGTCTAGGTTGTTTTTCATTAGTCGATTGATGTAATAAACCTTTTGGGTACCAAAATGTCTTTAGTGGAAAGGCATGATCCAGATTCGGATCCAAGAGCATGATGGGGTTCAAAAAGGCCTAAAAATCAATGTTCTTAGAATGGCGTCAAAACGTATGTGTGCGTAGGCCTCATTGATATGAACCCAATGCAACTTGAATGAGTTCAAATGAACGTCGTATGCTCTTGATATTGCATTATGTTTGAAAAGTCAAATAGTTAAAAAGTCAACAGTCAAAAGTCAACGTTGACGTCAGCATGAGGTCATGCTGAGATGGCAGAGGCACAGATGGCAGGCCATAGAGATGACATGTACCAACCAGGAGGTGACACGTGTCAGCACTGAAAGGGTGACACGTGGAACTTGTACCACTGACGTGTTAGTTCCGAATGATGACACGTGGCAGACAGAGACATGTACGGATGAAGGACAGGTGGTCCAATCGTTGACTGACACGTGGCAGGTGTGCTTATGTGGCCAATTGATGACAGAGAAGGTACGATGCTGACACATGGGTGAATCATTGATTGACAAGTGGCATCAGTCCATTGAATAAGGAGGTGCCACATGGCCCAGACTTGGGCTGCCACATGGCACCAGGTGGTTGGCTCGTTTGGTTTTATGTTATAAAAATTATGGTCTCCCCGATTTTTGAACTCGTGACCTCCAAGGTAGGCTACAACTTGGGAATAGGTTGTATGCCATTGCACTACTATATGACTTGTTATAACACGTCCGCAAAGTTATATGTAAAGTGTCATTAAGTATTGAATGGGGGTGAAAAGGGCTGGGGCTAAGCCCCAACCCATGAATTGTGTAACCCACATACGACCACAAGCGCAGGAAGCTTCTACCCAAGGGATAAGCCATGGGTGCGGGAGCCACGGGCTATAGTTCGGATCCCTTACCATATGCACCGGAGTTATGGCTATGACTTAGCCTTTGAATCTAAAAGCTCAACCATATGACCGTAAATAGGGGTGCACGCTCATCTTGGGGGATTATCCATATTATTTGGCATAAAGTGGATTTTGACCTTATCTTTATGATTTTTGATTGATTTTATTTACCAGTTTTTGTTATTTGGCCATATCTTGGTGGATATTGGGCCAAATTGAGTGCCACAAGAAGTGGGATGTTGGGATTTGATCCCTCTACCTCATGGATATATAAACCAATCCATTGTGAGGTTTTAAACAAGCAAGAAGAAACAAATAATCTTGAAGCAATTCGAGGAAGAACTTGCCAAGGTCAAGTAGACTTGAGCAGTGTAGAGTAGCTGAGCTTTGGAGGCAGTTTTCGGGAGTTCTACAACTCTGTTTTTAGTGTCGTATGTTGCATCAGGTTTCTGAGACAGATCAGAATATAGCTAGTCATTCAAGGCCCTATATGATGTAATTTTAATGCAGATTGTAAAGCATTGAATATTGAATAGAGAAAGCCTCCCTCACTGAAGACAAAGACCCGGAGACGTAGGTGGATTTTGTCGAACTCCGTTATCAAATTCTTGTGTCCAAGTTGTTGATGGTTTTCTTCTTTATGTGATCTGATATTATCTTTGTAATATAATCTATTTGTTGTCTTTATATTTACATGCACCGTCAGAAAAAGGTCTTGATAAAATTGAAGTTATAGTGTGAAATTGCTTCAATTTTCGAATCAAGTGGTATCAGAGCAGGCTGACTTTTGCAGGAACTGTGAATATGCGAAAAATATTGAAGAGAGGTAGACTCCAAGAGATCAAGGAGACCAACCAAACAATGCAGTGAGAGAATGTTGAATTGCAAAGATTGGTGCAGATTCTCGAGGAAGACAGGGAAAGAATGCAAACATTGATGTTGGCAATGGAAGCAAGGCCAGTTGGAAGAAGTCCTTTAGCTAGAAGCCCGAGCCCTGTCAGGGATGATGGAACTCATCCATTCCAGATGCAATCATATGAGGAGGATTCATATACTCCTGCTACTCCGGTTTAGGAGCAGCCGGTAGGAGAGGCCATTGGTACATTCTCTTCGCCAATAGAAAGCACTAATTACACTCCAACCTCACCTATAGTTGATCAGGAAGTGGAGTTCGATCATCCAGAGATAGCAGCATTTGAGAAACATACCAAAGGAGTCAGTATGAGAATGTTATCAAAGTTCAAATACGGGAAGGGACAAGGCCTTGGAAAATATGGCCAAGGCAGAGTAGAGCCGATTGAAGTGTGTGAGCGTCCACTCCGTGAGGATTGGGATATGCAAGAGAATCTTCTGAGGACGACAGTCCAGTGATTCGTTGCACACACTGTCAGAATTTCAGACACGATGCTGACCATTGTTGGGAGCGACATCCAGAATTGACACTGGAATGGTTTCAGACTCGGCAAGGCAAACAGGTAGCTCGAGCCAACAGTGACACAAATAGCGAGTTGTGAAAGAAAGGTAAAAAGGTTGAAAGGTATAAATCACCTTCTCCCACCTTTACTGATGAGCATGATAGACTTATGAACCTTATCATAAAAATGATTCCATGCATGTTTTTTAGAAGCCATAACCATTGTGTTGCAGACTGCTGGAAACATAAGGTATATGGAAGAAATATCATGGCGACAAGAATTATGCCAAGACGCGATGACACGACACTGCAGGTCAAAGAGAATCTACTAGTAAAGTCAGCGCAACCAAGGCAGGAGTAAGATAAATCCAAGGGGGATTCGACTCAGTTAGGGCGTGATTCCATCAAGTTTGTTCGAGCAAGAAACACTTGCTCACATTGTCAGAAGCACAGACATTGTGAAGATAGTTGTTGGAAGCTGCATCCAGAGTTGTGATGCTCAACAAAGCTTGAAGGGCCCGAGAAAAAGATGGATGTTGCAAAGGGACAGAAGGACGTTGACGAGGAGAAGAAGGACGCTGGAAGAAGACAATAGGTGGATGTTGCAAAGAAGCAGAGGAACGACCGTGACACTCTATTAGCAAGAGATGGGTCATCTGATTGGAACTGGGCAGATTTTATGCCCTATATATAAATTGAGTGAGTGTCATTGTCATTGATGTAATGAAAGAGATTTGATTTATGAAATCACTTATTGAGTCTAGTTAATGTTAAGTGTAAGCTATTTTTCATTAGTCAATTGATGTAATAAACCTTTTCAGGACCAAAAGGTATTTAGTGGGAAGGCGTGATCCAGATTCAGATCGAGGAGCTTGATGGGGTTAAAAAAGGACTAAAAATCATTGATCTCAGAATGGAAACAAAAAAGACGTGTGCATAGGCCTCATCGATACAAACCCAATGCAACTTGAATAGATTCAAACAGACATCGTATGCTCCTAATATCACGTTCTGTTTGAAAAGTCAAACAATAAAAAAGTCAACAGGGTCAACAGTCAAAAGTCAACACTGATGTCATCATGCTGACATGGCAAAGGCATAGATGGCAGGTCATATAGATGATGTGTACCAACCAGGAGGTGACACATGTCATCACTGAAAGGGTGACATGTGGCACTCGTACAACTAACATGTCAGTTCTAGATGATGACACATGGCAGACAGAGACAGGTACAGATGGAGGACAGGTGGTCCAGTCGTTGACTGACACATGGCATGTGTGCTTACGTGGCCAATTTATGACAGGGAAAGTACAATGATGACACATGGAAGAATGATTGATTGACAAGTGGAATCAGTCCAGCGAAGAAGGACGTGCCATGTGGCCCAGACTTGGGTTGCCACGTGGCACCAGGTGGTTGGCGCATTTGGTTGTATGTTATAAAAATTATGGTCTCCTTGAGTTTTGAACTCGTGACCTCCAATGTAGGCTATGACTTAGGAATAGGTTGTATGTCATTGCACTACTATGTGACTTGTTAAAACACGTCTACAAAGTTATATGTAAAGTGTTATTAAGTATTGAATGGGAGCGAAAAGCGCTGGAGCTAAGCCCCAACCCACAGATTGTGTAACCCACATACAACCACAAGTGCGAGAAGATTCTACCCAAGTTATAAGCCATGGGCAAAGGGGCCATGGGCTATAGTTCGGATCCCTTACCATATGCACGGGAGTTATGGCTATGACTTAGCCTTTGAATCCAAGAAGCTCAACCATATGACCATAAATAGGGGCGCATTCTCATCTTGGGGGCTTGTCCCTATTATTTGGCATAAAGTGGAGTTTGACCTCGTCGTTATGATTTTTTATTGATTTTATTAACCAGTTTTGGTTATTTGGACATATCTTGGTGGATATTAGGCCAAATTGAGTGCCACAAAAAGTGTGATGTTGGGATTTGATCCCTCTACCTCATGGCTATATAAAGCAATCCATTGTGAGGTTTTAAACAAGAAATAAGCATAAACTAATCTTGAAGCAAGTTGAGGAAGAACTTGCCAAGGTCAAGTAGTCTTGAGCAGTGCAGAGTAGCTAAGCTTTGGAGGCAGTTTTCGGGAGTTCTATTACTTCGTTTGTAGTGCCATCTATTGCATCAGGTTCCTGAGACAGAGCAGAATATAGCTAGTCAGTCAGATCCCTATATGATGTAATTTTAATGCAGATTGTAAAGCATTGAATATTGAATAGAGAAATCCTCCCTCACTGAAGAGAAAGGCCCAAAGACGTAGGCGGATTTTTTCGAACTCCATTATCAACTTCTTGTGTCCAATTTGTTGATGGTTTACTTCTTTATGTGATCTGATATTCTCTTCATAATATAATCTTGTTTTTTGTCTTTATATTCACATGCACTGTTAGGAAACGATCTTGATAAAATTGAAGGTATAGTGTGAAATTGCTTCGATTTTCGGATCAAGTGGTATCAGAGCAGGCTGACTTTTGCAGAAACTGTGAATACGGGAAAAATCTTGGACATGTATAGACTCCAGGAGCTCAAGGAAATCAACCAAACAATGCAACGAGAGAATGTTGAATTGTGAAGATTGGTGCAGATTCTTGAGGAAGATAGGGAAAGAATGCGAACGTTGATGTTGGCAACGGAAGCAATGCTAGTTGGAGGAAGTCCTTCAGCTAGAAGCCTGAGCCTTGTCAGGGATGATGGAAATTATCCATTCTAAAGGCAATCGGATGAGGAGGATTTGTATACTCCTGTTACTCTGGTTGAGGAGCAGTCGGTAGGAGAGGCCATTGGCACATTCTCTTTGCCAATAGAAAGCACTGATTACACTTCAGCCTCGCCTGTAGTTGATCAAGAAGTGGAGTCTGATCATCTGGAGATAGCAGCATTTGAGAAACATACCAAAGGAGTCGGTATAAGAATTCTATCGAAGTTAGGATACGGGAAGGGACAAGGCCTTGGAAAATATGGCCAAGGCAGAGCCGAGCCGATTGAAGTGCGTGAGTGTCCACTTCGGGAAGGATTGGGATATGCAGGAGAATCTTCTGAGGACGATAGTCCAGTGATTCGTTGCACACACTGTCAGAAGTTAAGACACGATGCTGACCACTGTTGGGAGAAACATCCATAATTGAAACCGGAATAGTTTCGGACTCGACAAGGAAAACAGGCAGCTCGAGCCAGCAGCGACGCAAACATTGAGTCACGAAAGAAAGGTAAAAAGGTTGAAAGGTATAAATCACCTTCACCCACCTTTACTGATGATCATGCTAGACTCATGAACCTTAATAGAAAAATGATTCCATGCACATTTTGTAGCAGCCATAACCATTGTGTTGCAGAATGCTGGAAACAAAAGGTATATGGAAGAAATATCACGGTGACAAGAAGTATGCCAAGACGCGATGACGTGACACTGCAGGTCAAAGAGAATATGCAAGCAAAGTCAGCACAGCCAAGGCAGGAGTCAAAGAAATCCAAGGGGGATTCGAATCAGTCATGGCGTGATTCCATCAAGTTTCTTCGAGCAAGAAACACTTGCTCACATTGTTAGAAGAGTGGACATTGTGAAGATAGTTGTTGGAAGTTGCAGCCAGAGTTGCGATGCTCAAAAAATTCTTAAGGGCCCGAGCAAAAGACAGATGTTGCAAAGGGACAGAAGGACGTTGTCGAGGAGTAGAAGGACACTGCAAGAGGACAACAGACATATGTTGTACAGAAGCAGAGGAACAACTATGGCACTCCGTTGGCAGGAGATTTGTCATCCGACTGGAACTGGGAAGATTTTATGCCCTATATGTAAATTGAGTCAGTGTTATTGGCATTGATGTAATAACAGTGATTTGATTTATGAAATCACTTATTGAGTCTATTTAATGTTAAGTCTAGGCTATTTTTCATTAGTTAATTGATGTAAGGATGTAGTCTATTGATGTAATAAACCTTTTGGGGACCAAAAGTTCTTTAGTGGGAAGGTGTGATCCAGATTTGAGCCCAGGAGCTTGATGGGGTTCAAAAAGGCCTAAAATCAATGTTCTTAGAATGGCGTCAAAATGGATGTGTGCATAGGCCTCGTTGATACGAACCCAACACAACTTGAACGGGTTCAAACATACGTCATATGCTTATGATATCGTGTTCTGTTTGAATAGTCAAACAGTAAAAAAATCAACAGTCAAAATTCAACGTTGACATCAGCATGAGGTCATGCTGACATGGCAGAGGCACAGATGGCAGGTCGTATAGATGATGTGTACCAACCAGGAGGTGACACGTGTTAGCACTGAAAGGGTGACATGTGGCACTCATACAACTGATGTGTTAGTTTCGGATGATGACACGTGGCAGATAGAGACAGGTACAGATGGAGATCAGGTGGTCCAATCATTGACTGACACATGGCAGGTGTGATTACGTGGCAATTGGTGACAGGTCAGGTACGATGCTGAAACATGGTTGAATCATTGATTGACAAGTGGCATCAGTCCAGCGAATAAGGAGGTGCCACATGACCCAGACTTGGGCTTCCACATGGCACCAGGTGGTTGGCGCGTTTGGTGTTATGTTATAAAAATTAGGGTCTCCCCGAGTTTTGAACTCGTGACCTCCAAGGTAGGATATGACTTGGGAATAGGTTGTATGCCATTGCACTACTATGTGACTTGTTATAACACGTCCACAAAGTTATATGTAAAGTGTTGTTAAGTATTGAATGGGGGCGAAAAGGGCTGGGGCTAAGCCCAATCCCACAGATTGTGTAACCCACATACGACCACAAACGTGGGAAGCTTCTACCCAAGGTATAAGCCATGGGCGCGGGGGCCACGGGCTATAGTTCGGATCCCTTACTATATGCACGGGAGTTATGGCTATGACTTAGCCTTTGAATCTGAGAAGCTCAACTATATGACCATAAATAGGGGCACGCGCTCATATTGGGGGCTTATTCCTATTATTTGGCATAAAGTTGATTTTGACCTTATCTTTATGATTTTTTATTGATTTTATTAACCAGTTTTGGTTATTTGGCCATATCTTGGTGGATATTGGGCCAAATTTAGTGCCACAAGAAGTGGGATGTTGGGATTTGATCCCTCTACCTCATGGATATATAAACCAAGCCATTGTGAGGTTTTAAACAAGTAATAAGTAGCAAATAATCTTGAAGCAAGTCAAGGAACAACTTGCCAAGGTCAAGTAATCTTGAGCAGTGCAGAGTAGATGAGCTTTGGAGGCAGTTTCTGGGACTTCTACTACTCCGTTTTTAGTGTCGTCTATTGCATCAGGTTTCTGAGACAGAGAAGAATATATCTAGTTATTCATATCTCTATATGATGTAATTTTAATTCATATTGTAAAGCATTGAATATTGAATATATAAAGCCTCCCTCACTGAAGACAAAGGCCCGGAGACGTAGGCGGATTTTTCTGAACTCCGTTATCAACTTATTGTGTCCAATTTTTTGATGGTTTGCTTCTTTATGTGATCTCATATTCTCTTCATAATATAAGTTGGTTTTTTGTCTTTATATTCGCATGCACCGTCAGAAAAAGGTCTTGATAAAATTGAAGTTATAATGTGAAATTGCTTCGATTTTCGAATCATTTGTCCTTTGGCATCTTCATGAAGGAGGTATGTCACAGTGACACCTTTTTGTATCACCCACAATAAGTCTTCCTTTGAAGTCTTTGTCTTTCAGGAACTTGAAGTCTCTTTATCCATCAAGCTTATCTTCCATCATAGTTTTGTTCATCATAATTTTAGATTCTTCACAACCCTTTGTCAATTGGGCTAGAAAACCTAATGGCTAGGTAGGCTATAAATTTTAGGTTTTATTGGACTTACGACTGCAAAAAATAATCCTTTGAAATATAGGAGAACACTGGTGAGCTGAAGAGCTCCTTCAATGAGTTCCAGAAACCCTAATACTAAAATTTATGCAGAAATTAGCGAAACCCTAGAAACCCTAGGGACAAAATTTCAAAATGCTCAGAATTTCGATCTGAAGCTTGTTGGAGGTGCACTGAAGGAGGTCATACACTCCTATTCCCTTTTTATCCAAAATTTCCAAGTGCCAAGAGTTGAAAACCTCCCGAAGAGCAGTTCATACGAATTTTCTGGGAAGCCAAGGGGGGTCGTATGGTTTCTGCAGAAGAGAGAGAGGATGGCTGAAAGTTATTTGTGCAATGGGATCTTCAAGACCTATGCTATGATACCATGTTGATTTTTCAATAAGAAATTTTAAGCATGAAGTTTATTCCATTTTTAGCATTTAACCATAACCATTAATGTTGAAGCAACCAAGATCACAAGAAGAAGCACCATGCACAAGGGAAGAAAACCCAGCCAAATCCTTTTGTATATTCTTCAAGAGAAATACCTTCACCACCAAGAAAACCTAGCACAGAAGAGGGTTCTCAAACCCTAGAATACTAGCACCAAAGAGAGGTGCATACTTTTCCCAAGAAGGTGTACTTTCTGAAATTTCCAAACTCACATGAAGGATATGATTCCTCAATGGGGAATTTACCTTTACTTATACTAACCTGAACCTGTCACCAGAAGTGTCTATTGGAACAACATGGATGACCTCACTAGATTATAATATAATCAATATTAACCATATTAA
>JASDQU010502227.1:12365-23360 GCA_032191745.1 Picea mariana | reverse complement strand
CTGTCACGCCAGTGCAATTGGGTTTTCATGCTGATAAGGTCAGTTGTTATTCCAGAGTGAATTTGACTCTTCTGGAGATCACAAATATAGATCCATGGTGGAGACAAGAACTTGAAAACTACTGAGCCCATAAACTCTTTTACAGCAGAGAGTTAACCAGCAGATTTACAATATCTGTTTTGACCATTAACTCTTTTACAACAAAAGAGTTAACCACCAGATTTACAATATCTGTTTTTACACATTATCTGAACATAGAACCCAAAATAATCTATAAAGCTATTGGTTAATTAATTCAAATCAGTTCCTCTCAGAAAATTATTCTCAAAGGGAAAGCCAATAAGGGACTAGTACTTACTTATTCTGTGTAGGATTAGGGGTGCTTGGCACATTCCGAAAGCTGAACCCATGGCGTTTGTTCCCAGGCAGACCTCTGGTTGTTTTCTTCATGTAGAAAGGGGCGTGAGAATCCAAGAAGCTATAATAAGCTGCTGTTAACATTTTTCGATCAAACCTCCTCTTCTCATTCAAAGCACGATTGTTTTCCACCTTGTTTTGGTAATCATCAGTGGAAACCTGCAGCATGGTAGCAGGCTGCTGTATGGTAAAACACAGGGTGAATAATGAAGCAAAAACAACGATAACAAGAGGTAGGACTCCCTTCATCTTTTACCCTTCTCTGAAACAATCAAAATTTCTCACACATTCAAAGAGAGCAGTACTCTTTCCAGGTATGATTTACTCTGAACAGGTTGGGAATTCTAATCTATTATTGTTATATTTTTAGTGGGCCAAGTGGGATTTGCCACTACCAGTAGCCATTGCCTCAGGCCCTCAATTTTTGCTTTGACTGGTTATTGAAATTAACCAGCGGGCTACCCAAGAGATTTATAAAGTAATAATTGTGTCGGCAAATTTTATATTGTAGTTAAGTTGAGCTCGTGACTGAAACACGTGATATTCTTGACGTCCGAGCTGCCTGACTACATACAGTTGTACAATTGTTTGTGCTGGAACAGGAACCGAGGGGCCAGATTCTATGTATTATAACTTCACAAGTAAGCTCAGTGTTATTTAAATAAAGACCATAAATTCGATCAGAGATCTCTCCTTTTTTAAACCCCATTTTAATCGACGATAAACATCGTGGGGCAGTGCAAAGTAAGTCTAATATGTGGGAAAACTGATCCTTAGTTACAGTAAACTGATTAAATGGCTAGTTTTCTTTGTTGGTAATATTTATAATATCAATATTTTGGGTTCTGTGTGTAGTTTAGTTGGTAATTCAGGTTTTTTTTCCTCGGGAAGTTGTGAGTTCAAACTTCCAAGTAATTATAAATGGCGGAAATTAAGATTCCTTATCTTGGATCTTCAATCGAGTGAAAGATATAAAGATAATAAACCCTCAAAGTAGCAGCTGACAGGATCATGATACTTCTAGTACCAGTCATTTTGTATGCATATCTATGCTTTCGGACAATTTTTATTCTCGCCTGTCTGACTTTATGGTATCCAATGCTATTAAAAAAAAAATCAAATGCAAAATTTTCAAATTAATGTGGAAAATCTTAGTTGTGAGATTATAAAGTATTTTGTTTTTCTTTATTTTATAAAATATTTTGTTTTGAGGTTGTCTAAATATTAGATTTTTTGAATTTTTTCATTAGAATTTAGTTAAATAGATTTGGGTAAAATCACCATTTTCTATTGTTTAAATTGCATTTTTGAATGCATAAATGAATTCAGTACCATGAAAAATTCATGAAATACTCTAATTATATAGATTCAAACACATGTAACTTAACATACTAACTTTAACTTCTATGTTGTTCTATATTAAATCTTTATTCAAGATCTCATTTTGAGTTTAAATTAACTAATCTCTTTGTATATAGATACTATCAATCTCTATTAAATCTATTAAATGTTGATAACTTTTTAAGTTTAATATCTTAATTTTAAAAGTGAATATCTATATGTTATTCAAAGATATCATTAAATACATTTGTGTATAGGGATACTATCAATCTCTATTAAATCTTGGTAATTTTTTAAGTTTATTATCTTAATTCTAAAAGTGGATATCTACATGTTATTCAAAGATATCATTATATACATTTGACACTTATGAAGATATAAATTAAAAATATCATTGGGATTGATTGGTGAAAAGCAAAGTATAGCTAGATGCATGTATAATTCATATTCAAATATTATTCGAAAATATTCTTGGTTGCTAAAGTAATATAGACCATAGAAGGGTTAGCATGGAATTCAAAATAGTAGCTAAATTGTAAATGGGATGTCATCCTCAAAAATAATCTTCAAATAATAATTGACTTTATTTGCCAAGTGGAGTGTGCAAAAATGGATCTAGAAATAGTGGTTAATAATTTAATTTTTTTGTTATAGATGTCAAATAACTCTATATAACTCTTGGTCATTATAATTATTTTTAGTGAATTTTCTAACTTACTAGCTTGTATTAAGGGAAGAAGGTTAGTAGCGAAGCACCCTTAGGACTAAGTGTGGTAATTGGCCTACTAATCCCCTAGTGAATTGTACAACTGGGGATGAGAGGAATGCCACCAATTTAGAGATTATGTGTAGGTAGTTGGGTCACTAAAAAGTGGTGTTTTGGGGTACGCTCAAGGGATTTGGTAAGGATTGGCATTACCTTGATGTTTTGGAGTGTGCACCATTACTTTCTCATCAATGGTAGCTAGAACTTCCATCACCACGCCCATTACTTGTGTAGTCATTCCTCCCTTAGATTACTCATCATGCCCTTCACTAGAACAATTGACCCCCTTTTATGCATGTGTGTTCTAGTTTGTTTGTGAGTGATTGTGTTATCATTTTTCTTGGCTTGTTTTATCATTTTGCCATTTTTTGGCTCATTTTTCCCACTCTAGTTTCATTTTGCATGATGTAGAATGTGGAGAAGGGTTTAGGGTGAGCTTGTCTTTCTCACCATTAGAAATAACAATGATTTTGATGCAAGATTAATGTAGTGAAATAGAGATGATTCAAATACCCTCGACTTAATTTTCTTGGGGTGTCTTTGCAAAGGCCTTTCTCTGCTTAGCATCCATCTCAGTGTGCAATTTGCAATGGTTTGGAACCAAAATGACAACCTCAATGACATAGTCTATGGTTGCTAGGGAATTTCAATAATGGAGAACAATTTCTATGAGGAAACCAAGAGTGCTCTACTTGGAGGTAAGATGCCCATTGCTCCCAACTTTTATACATTTCAAAACCCTTTTAAAATGCAATTTGAGATTTGTAATGTGTGGTGTTTTAAGCTTGTGTAATTGGAAGGAGTGGACATTGCCTTGATCTATCTCTAGTATGCACATTTGCAAAGTGCTTTGACTTTTTATCAATTGGAACACCTATACATGCAGTATGGCATTATTCATCCACATTACAAGTAGGAAATTCTTTCTATGCAGTTAATGACCCAACTTGTGTTTGTAAACACAATATATTTGTCATGTAAACATGGTCTACCACTTACTCACTAAGTGCATTGGTGCAATGATTCACTATGGCTTGTTTGGGAAATGATGCACTATTTTTTCATTCTGTATAAGGGTTTGGGACATGGAATAGGGTGGTTTTAAGCTTAGTTTCATTTTGGAAAGTGGGTTTTATCTTGACTAGTGTGATTAGCTTGGCTAGGGCACTTGGTTTTGTCAGTGAACCATTTATTTGTTGCTTGGAAGTTACATGATTAATTCTAGTTTTACTTTGCATGTTATTTCATGGCCTCAAGTTGATTTTTTTGGTTATATAGCACACCATTTCCTTCTTGTTTAATTTGTAGAGTGAAGAGTCCCCTTTGTCTTCTTATTATTTTTTAAATTTTCTTTAGCTTGAAAGTTGATTTCATATGAAAGTAGAAGCTATACCACACAATGGCTTACAAGCCTCGTTAAACCTCAAAGTTGAGACCAAATGGGTTTATTGGGGAACAACCTTCCTCCCTAACACTTATTATCACACTACAAAAAGCCTTGTCATTTTGTTCCCTTTCAACCTCCATTTTTAGTTTTAGTGTGTTTTAGGACTCTTGGGTGAAAGCAAACGCAATTTCATGGGTGGAGGTTAAATTCTATGCTATTTGTAATGACTTTAGCTTCAACCCATGCTTCCATGCCAAAATATAATAGTCAACGCAATTAGCATCAACTTTAACATTGAGATTGAAAAAAACACAAAATACAATCTAACACTAAGCATGTTGCGGATTGCAATCACTTTGGCATCTCGTACTGATTATATTTCTTACCTAAAATACAACGTTAAAGATATTGTTATGGCAATGATTTTAGTGTTGACTACTGCATTCACATGATGTCCACATGAAAATATGCATAAGGATGCTAAATGAGTGATATATTGTAACATTTTTAGCATCAATGCTTATATAATTTACCAAAAAAAATTATTTACCCAATATATGCCTAATTAGTCATTAGCATTGTTATCATCATCTTCATCATTATGGTTATCATTGTCATCACCATTGTAATCATTATCATCGTCGCCATCATGACATCACTCACTCAACCATATTACCATTAAACTTGATGGGCATGAAGGGATCCAACCTAACAATCTATAGAGAAAAGGGTGGTCATCAACAGTGTCATCATCATTTTCATCATTGTCATTGTTATCATCATCATCTAGATGATGACGACGATAACGATGAAGATGATATATTTTAACATACTCGATGTTATGGTTGATCCAATAGTCCACTGACCCATATTGACCCTCTAACTCGTATCTACTTGACACATGTCCCTTTACGCCAATGATACCTCGTGAATTCACCCCCTTTCACTCATATTACCTTCTAAACTCTTTAAGCACTAGTCCACATATGCCCAATCTAACAACCTCTAACCCCTAATGGAATATAATCCATAATTAATCCCCTAAATAACTAATCAAACAACCCCAACCCATTAACCCCCTACCCTAACAAACCTAACTCACTAGTCTCTCTAACCCCACTAACCCATATCCCAACTCACTAAACCACTAATCGTCATCATCAATGTCATCATTGTTGTCATTGTCGTCATTGTCATCATTATCATCATCATCATCACAATGAACAATTATCAACGTTGTCATCGTGATCATCATTATCATTGTCACAATCATCATTGTTGTTGTCATCATTTGCGACATCATCAACATCATCATTGTGGTTGTTTCCTAAAATACAATGTTAAATATGTTGGTATGCCAAGCAATGATTTTAGCATTGACTACTACATTCACATGGTGTCCACATGAAAATTTATAGAAGGATTCTAAATGTGTGACAAACTGCAATGCTTTTAGCTTTGACACATGTATAATTTACCCCAAAAAACATATTTACCCCAATATATGCCTAATTAGTCATTATATTAAATTTAACTGATACAAATTGTGTAAATCGAACATATTATCATCAATCTAACACCCTATAAGGAGTTTGATGTTGGGAATTCGAGTTAAATAAATCATCAAAGGGTGATAGAGAGATGAATCATAGTGTCGAATATAGGTTGTCAATGTTTGTTGTTGGCAAAAATATAGATTTTATGTTGAAGTTCATTATGTGGTGAGCTTCCTTTGATGATTTTCTAATTTTGGATGACTTGCATAAGTGTTAATCTTAGGTCATTCATTTGACATTAAACCAAATCATCCATATAACTACCTTAACCACTAACACTAGAGTTTTAGAACAACTGATGTAGAAATGTACAAAGACTATCAAATATCAATTGATAAGAAGTTTTTCCTCATAATAAATCAAGTACAAATTTTAAATGAATGTGGATCACGACATGTAATCATGGTAATAAAGAATATCACATGTCAAATTTAATAATGGATAATCTATAAAAATAAAAATAAAACATATTAAACATAACCTAATAATTAAAATATGAATTATAAAATCATGTATATCTAAAAGTCTTCATTTACATTATTATCTACCACTATGTCACCCAATACATCTTTATCAATGTATATATTTTCTTTAAGTACTTAATAGTATTCTTTGTACATGGTCCTATTAAAGAGATATTGTCATCATTTTTGTCTTCTTCTTCATCAATTTCATCCTCAACAAAAAAAATATGTTCTTAGATCGATTTATTGTTATTGGAAATATTTTCATTATTTTGCATATCATGCATTTTATCGCCTACTAGATCATCCAACTCTTATTGGTGATTGTGTCATCATTTCCATCCTCTAGATTTTATATATTATCCATATAGTACTCATGACAAATGGTATCGTCTAACTGATAATTATGTGAAGACCAACCTCTAGCCCTGTGATTGCATATTGCTAAAGTGATATTTCCATCATCAACTTCATGTTCCTCTTCTTGAACTTCATCATCCCTAAAATTTGATCAACCCTTTATATTATTACCATATCCATCATTATCAAGTTCATTTCTCCTTAATTATTTCTTTATCCTCTACCTATATTTTGTTGGTCATTAGTGTTTTGCTCCATAGTCATTGACACATCATCAATTTACACATGCCTTAATCTTAGATCATAATGTATGATAAATATCCATTTGGGATCCACATTTTTAATGCATGTACAATTGCTACTAATTTCAAGTCATGTGTAGCATAATTTCTCTCATGCTCTTTTAATTTTATGGACTCATAGCATACCACGTGATCTTTTTAACTGAGGACTCAGCATAATTTTAAGGATGGAAAATTATATTAAAATGTAGAAACATGGGCTAATCTTACTAGTCCTTAATATGCAAAATGTAAAATGTTTGGCGATAGTTTTGTAAAAATATTCAAATTTCTAAGGATTTTATATTTTTTCTATAAAATTTTGGCGATTTTAAGATAAAATAATTTTATTCTATGGAATTTGGGTGAATCGTTTTTAAAAAAAAATGGAAATTAGTGAATCTTTTTTTGGGAAAAACCATGGAAAATTAGCCCAATGGAAAAAATTAGCCCCTAAAATAATCTATGTTGAGGACTCCACCAAGCCCTTCTTTGCATGCATCAGTGCACACAACAAAATATTCATCCAGATCTACAATCTTCAAGACTGGTGCACTTGTCAAGGTGTCTTTCAGTTGTTGAAAGATTTCTTCACACTTGGAACTCCATTAAAATTTCACTCCCTTCTTTTGCAAAGAAGTGATTGGGCTTGCAATCTTTGAGAATCCTTTTATGAATCTTCGGTAATAACCGGAAAGACCCATGAATGATCTAACCTCTATGACATTTCTTGGTGTTGTCCATCCTCTAATGACCTCTATCTTCTCAGGATCCACTGCTATCCCTTATGCTGAAATTATATGCCCTAATTAAGTAGTGAATCTTTTATTAATAAAAGATGCACTTAATTAGCTTAGCATAATGTTTATGTTCTCTTCATACTTGCAACACCATTCTTAAATGTTTATCATGTTCCTCTTTTGACTTAGAGTAGACGAGTATATCATATAGGTGTAAATCCTAACCTTGTACAATATCTACTGCAAACAGATATTCAAAAAAGAACAGAAAATATACAATGGCAAATACAAACATTCTACAGAGATTTTTCCCTTGGAAACCCAAACTGGGAAAACCAACATATTCTATATCCATTCATTGTGTTCCAATGTTTACAATACAAAATACATATAGGATCCAACGGCATCCAAAACACTAACCCAATGACCTGGATTAGTCCAAAACCCTAATTCCTTAACTGGAAATAGAAAAACCATCGGCAAAAACCATGTGCCGAAAAACCACCTAAATACATGACACATTTCCCGAGGCAGGTGTCACGTTTCCCGAGGAAGAAATTTTTTTTGCGGGGGCGTTGCACATACGCTTAGACACTATTACTCGTGCAAAGAATATAACACATACCCAACATTCTCCCACTTGTTGTTTTCTTTGCATACAGGGGGTTACAGGATTACATAGTTAACAATCCAAGGCAACAATGTCCATGGATCCTCTACACCAAGAGAACTTCTCAGTGCTCACAGATTTTGTTAATGAGTCTGCAACATTCTTCAAAGTGTCCACCTTCATCAGTGATACTTTCTTTTCTTCAATCATGTCTCTCACAAAGTGATATTGAACATCAATATGCTTTGTCTTTGAATGATAAGCAGGATTCTTCACCAAAAAAATTGCACTCTAACTGTCACACTCTATCCTTACAGCTTGTTGTACCAACCCAATACCTGAACACAATCTTTGTAACCATACTGATTCCTTACTTGCATGAGTGGCTTCCATGTATTCAGCTTCTGTAGTTGAAAGTGCCACTACAACCTGTCTTTTGCTCATCCAACTTATTGCTCCTCCAAACAGGTTAAACACATACCCACTTGTAGATCTCCTATGATCCAGATCTCCATCCTAGTCTACATCCACAAAGCCATGTATATCCACCACTCTATCCAATTCCGGTCTTCCTTCTTAGCACAATCCATAGCTAGCAGTGCTACACAAATACCCGAAAACCCTTTTTACTGTTGTCCAATGTTCCTTCCCTAGTTTTGACATATACCTGCTTAAAACTCCCACTGCATGTGCAATGTCCAGTCTAGTACAGATCATTGCATACATCAAACTGCCAACTGCACTTGCATATGGAACATGAGACATGTCCTCCTCTTCTTCATGTGTCTTGGGACACTGATCCGCAGATAACTTTTGTAACACACCCACTACAGCATAATAAAATTTTCACTTTTCCTCAAGCGACAGAATCCCCGAAGTCCTATGGGGGCCTAGCGCAGGCTAGTTCTTCCCTATTCACCTCCCTATGATCGTGGGTTAGGACCATAGGCCAAACAAACCAGGCACCTTTTCGTGTTTCGTGACTCAGCGATACAAGTGAGTCCAATCTTAAAGGTAGAATGGCGAGGGGGTTTTGGAATGAAACCCTGGCCGTAGATCTGGGCGCATAGTTTCTGGCCGTCCAGATCTACCCGCCGCTTAATGACAAAGCACTAGCTCCCTTTCTTTAGTCCTTATCTCGATAGGACCACCTACGCACCTAAATGCAAGTGCCTTTCACAACTTGCGACCTCACGAGTCGTGAGTCGAAGACCCTCGAATTTTCTTCACTAATCGTCGATACCCGAGATTTCGATATGGTATGGCCCCTACTTATTAGCACTCTCCACGCATGACCACCGGCTAGGGCTAACTACTAGCCTTTCTCATAACTTCGCGACTTGATTTGTTGGGCCTTTGTGCTCCTCTCTTACGAGAACCCGAAGTACGAGAAGTCAACAAGATGTTGACTCCCGTTTCAAACGACACGTGTCCACCACCTGTCACCACTTCTCCCTCTCTCTGGGCATCTTATCATTACACCACCTGTCAACCACGTGGGTCCCATCAAGTAGACATGCCACGTGTTGCACAAGCTCTTGCAACTCGCAAGCTCGGGACTTCTACAGTCGAAATTGATTCCCCTCAACCTTCGAGACCCCGATATGTGATATGGCGAGGAGGTCCTGACTCAATGGTTGCTCCTACTTCTCGCTATTCGGGACTTCGTGACTCCAAGGGTTTGGTCTTCCACCTCTAAACTCACGAACCCCCGATACGCGATGTATCGAGACGTCATATCCCATGGCTGTCCTTCCTCTTTGATCAACGGCCTAGATCACATCGTGATCTCGTGACTCGGGACTTCGTGACTCCAAGAGCCCAGTCTTCCACTTTCAAACTCACGAATCCCCGATACACGAAATGGTCAGATCTCTGCCACCTGTCCTCCAACATGGACGGTCCCGATGTCTTTGGGACTTTTGGGACGTAGTCAAGTTCACTCTCCCACCTAAGTAAAGGTTAAGATCGACGGCTTATAGAGCTCCGATGGGTCCCTGGGATCTACGGTCCAGTATCCCATCGCTATTCGCGAAGGCTGAAAGGGCGAGGTGTTAACGCCTACGCTCCTTCTCTAGATCCGTCGGTGTTGATAAGCTTGAGGTATTCCCGAAAGGATTCCGACCGTTCATTTACCAAGAGATAGGGTATTTTATTTCTATATTTGAATCTCACTATCCCTTCTGAGCTTGAATCATGAAGTTCAAACTCTCGAAGCTTCAGGCTCCCATGACCCCGAGACCTTAGAAAGCTACTCTTTCTTGCATAAGGGTTCCAGACCCGGATTGCATGAACCCTCAGACGATTCTCGGGAAATTATCCCTGATCTTAATCATGTCTCTAGTAAGGTTCAGTACGGTTACAAGGTTTATGGGGTAATTCTCGGAAAAGAGTACTCTCAAGGGGCTTTCCCAGAATATTACGAGAAACTAAGCAAATAAGACGATTCTCGGTGGAGCGAACTCATGTCCCAGACTAAATAATTTGTGCAGAAAACAACTATGGCATGTAAGCATACACAAGCATTCATTCTATCAAATCAAACATTAGGTAAACACTTCTATTCAGAACTATTTACAAGCACATAAAACTGAACATGTGATTATGGCATTAACTTCAAATAACACTTATCAGAAATAACACCAGAGGTGATGCAACTGCTGAGAGGGGTGCTCGTTTCCACCCAGTCGTAGGCTTAGCGACTCCCAATGGATTTACCACTAGCCACCCCCGAGCTAAGACCACGATGCTGCGAGACTGTGTCTCGGTTTGCCAGTGACCGAGAATGAGGGTTACTCTCCCCCTTCTCTGTTGTCACTCACTCTGCATATCTCCAGAGTTCCTCTTCCTTCCCTCGCATCTTCCCCCTCTACGCTTCTTCCTCACGCATTTCCCTCTTGCAAGGTTGTGTGTGGTGCGATTTCCCTCACAGTGGTCAGGCTCGAGGCTCCTACGGATGGGCGGTTCACTTCCCCCATCCCTCATTAATTCCTGAGGAGCCATCTACCTACCAACCTACGAGTAATTTATTTCGGGCCAGCGAGCCGCTCTTGGTTCTCTGGGCCAGTGAAGT
>JASDQU010502226.1:77597-94012 GCA_032191745.1 Picea mariana | reverse complement strand
AATATCCCCAAACTCTGCACTACCACTGCCTCAAAGACAAGACACGAGAGAAAATTCCTTCTCAAACTTTTCAGCAAAATTATGGATCCCATTTGATGTTGATGCTACTACCTGAGTCTCCTTCTTTCTCTTCTTCTTGTTTGGACACTGGCTTGCATAGTGGCCAGTCTTATGACATGCAAAGCATTTCACTTTGCTCATGTCCTTCTTTCCATCTCCCCTATCCTTCATCACATGAAGAGCAACATTCTCCTCGTCTTCGTCACCCTTAGCTTGACTGCCTTGAAGAGCCTCCTCTCGAGTCTCCTCCTGAGAGAAGACATCCCACAACCTCTATCAATCAGGGAGATGTTCTCGTGCCACAACTCCCTTCACGAACGGAGCCCACTTCTCTAAGAACCCATTCAGAGTTGTCCTCACAAGTTCATCATCTTTGACTACCTCTCCAACAGTCGTTAACTCATCATGAACCTGTGATATCCTGGTGAGATACGATGCCATTGTGTCGGTCTTGGACATCTTGGTGCTCCTGAGTTTCTCCCTCAACACCATCTTCCTGTTTTGGTTTCCACTCCGATAAAGCTTTGTCAAAGCCTCCCACATCTCATAGGCATTTTTCTTTCTAGACACATGAGGTATGATATGGTCCTTCACAGCATCCAAGAGCATCCTTTTGGCTTTCATATTTTTCTTATTGTAGGCCGCCAAAAGTGTTGTATCTATGGGAACAACCTAGGTTTTCTCCACAATGTCCCAGATTTCGTTTTCCTCCAACAGCAACGCAATCCGCTCTTTCCATGGGCTAAAATTCGTAGCCCCGTCCCGCCTGTCCTCAAGCCTTAATCCGGTATCCAGCCTTGTCCAACGGACCAACGGTACTTTTCCCTTCCTTTTTCCAAGCAAAACCCCTGCAATCCCTGCAAATCCTTGTGTCAAAGTCTTCAATGCCACTCTTCAGAATCCCAGCTCTGATACCATGTTAATTTCTTGAAATCCAATAATCAGAAATTTTATGCTAATAATTTAACAACTCAATAATTTACCAATAATCATGAGGAAATCGATAATAATTTGGATAGCCACCAAATCATCAATAGAACCTTTACGGCAATTCACTTTAAAACATCCCTTAAAGAAATTAAGTTAAAAACCTAATCAGCCCATTACCATAAAACATCAATCATGAGGAGTTTAGTGTACAAGCAAATCCAACAAGTTGCCTCCCCATTGCTATCATGGAAATGAACACAAAGTACAAGGATTTTCATAACTAAATTGGCATGAAGCAACACGTAAGATGGTTTAGTAGACAAGGTTATGAATTGCTACCTGTTAGTAAGCTAAATAAGTTTTGCCCCACAAAATGCATGATAGAAAATCATTTTTAAAGAGAAAGGAGGGATAGGATGTGGGGAATGTTGGCCAACAAGGTAAATAATGAAACTCAACAACAATTAGAAACCTTGGTTAGGGATATCCTCAATGGTAAGGACAATCTTCAACACATGATGAACATGCAAGAAATAGGAGAAATGGAGACATGTTATCAACTCTACAAGAAGTCCCAACAAGCAAGTGCCACTATGTCCCTACTTTGGAATCTCTAGAAATAGGTCACCTAGTGGGGTCTCCTCAACAACTTAGTAGGGCAAACCAAGAGGCAATCAAGAAAGGATAGACAAATGACACTAGCTAAGCATGGAGAGCAAGATATGAGAAACCAACCTTCTATTTCACTACTTTCAAAGTCTCAACCAATCCTCTGAGTTGACAAAAAGCTTTGACCCAAGGGATTAGCAAAGCAACATTGAGTTCATATATAAGTACAAAGTGAATAGAACTTGTCTATAAAGAAAACTATCATGACTAGAAAAAAATGAAGTAACATTTTGTATTTAGTACAAATTCATGAATGATAGCTTTACAATCAAAACAAAACATACAAATTGTGTACTTTACAAAGTTAAAAGCTAAAGTTCGAGACAAGAAAACTTACAGATAAGCCAAGATAAATATATATATATATATATATATAGCTTTCAATAACAATTAGCTCACCATTGTTTCCGTTGGAATTCGCTTCTGTAAATTCTCACAAACACTGTGACTCCCCGACACAGTAGGCTGACATAAAGCATCCACCTTTGGTTGCCATGGGGTAGCAGGAATGTTGGTTTCCCTATAAAAATCCAACATATGGGATGTAAGAATATAAAGCAATGGCTAACAAATAAAAACAGAAGTTAAAAAAAGATCTAAGGCACTCTAAATCCATAAGAGAAAGATATTTAAAACCTTTTACTTAGAGCTCTTCATTACTTTTGCAAATATTATTTTACTATTTAAAACATTGATGGCATAATGTTCCCAAAAAAGGGATGAGAAGAATGTTAGCATAATATCAAAAATATAGAAGGGGATTGTTAGATTAGCATTAATGTTTTCAATAAATATGCAAACATGTGAAGGTTCGTCTCATTGTGTGAGGATTGCATGCTCACCATCCTTTCTACAATCAATACCTGTCTTTTCAAAGTGAAGTTGGCCTAGCTAGCCTAACTAGCTAGCCCTATGCCTAAAAATATTCTCATAGTTTCTAGAAGCGTAGACGAGCCAAGCAATGATGATGATACCACCAAAGGTATCTCAAAAGTTTGTCCCAAAGGTGTATCACGAGGTAAATCCAATTCTCGTGAAATTCTCGATGAAATTCAAGTGTCTAAGAACACTAATGTGTGTAATGCTTTATAGGAAGGAAGCTTTTGGGGGTATTTCATTAGTCGTGTCCCTCTTGAAGCTTTCATTAGGAGTTGGGTCAAGAAGCCACAAGGGTAGCATCATATCCACACTTGTAACCTAACTAAAGACTTCTTTCTTTTCCAGTTTGTCAATAAGTCCCATGTGCTTGAGGTTATTAAACGAGGCCCATAGATAATATGTCAGAAGAACACCTTGGTTGTCTTGTCCCCATAAAGTGAGGACTTTTTCATTGACCATGTAATGCAATTGTCTTACCCTGTGTGGATTGAATTTCCCTCGCATCCTTGATAGTTTCTAGAACGTATCTCGACCCCTATTGGTGGCTTTATCTATCGTCAACCTTAGCAGTTCTTCAACCCTCACCCTCAATGTAGGGTTATCTCTTTAGCTATCCTCACCCTAAGCAATTCTTCAACCCTCGACCTCATCCAGGAAGGAGATGGTTGTCTTCCTCATCAGGTGTTGATCTCCCTGCTCCTTTTCGTTGATGATCTGATCTTGTTGGCCTTTACTCCTGAGGACCTACAGAGAAAGATCAATGCCCTAGCTAGTTTTTGTGACCTCCAACAGTTGACGGTCAACCTAGGTAAAACCAAGGTCATGATCTTCAATGCATCAAAGCGCCCTCTCACAGAGTTACACTTCTACTTTCGGAGAGAAGAGATAGAGATCAGCACAGCTTACACCTACCTACGGATCGAGTTCACGGGGCCTCATTTTGGTATGCAACAAGCCCTCCAGCCTCAGCTCAACAAAGGGTATGGGTCCCTAGCCCTCATCGAGAGACAGTGGTTCCAAAGTTAGTTTCAGGACATCTCGTCCAAACTCTACCTCATGGAGGAGATTATCAAACCCACGGTATTGTATGGCTCGAATATTTGGGTACCGAGCTAGATACAAACAGATTGGGCTCAGTTGGAGAGAGTTCAAACTTTGCTTCTCAAGTGCATCATCAGATGCAAACGTATTGTTCCACAGTCCATTATTCGGGCAAAGTTCGATGTCCAACCATTTTGCCTCGAGGTTATCTTTCGCTCGATATCCTTCATTCAAAGAGTCAGATCTTTCAGGGACTCTACTACCACGAGAGAGAGGTACCTCTATCTTGCACTTTGCTCCTCAAAGGCCCTCGCCTCAAATCACTCCACAAGCCATGCACGAGGGTGGTTTTCAAAGGCGTCTCAACTTCTCTAGTTGATGACCATCTCCCCAGAGCGCCTTCCCCCCTTCAGGTACTCCTTAAATGCATCGGTCCATCTCTTGTCACCTAGACAGATAGTGAATAGAGACATGAGAGAGGACATATACAGATTATATATTCAGGTCACGTGGACCTCACCCCCAACGAGCCTGGGCTCAAAGATGTCTTTCTACTTAGAGCACTTTTTGGAGCTGCGGGATGGTATCATTGTCCACCCCCCATACACATACAGACATTGGATGCATTCACTCAAGATCCCTCTGTGACAACTCCGGGTTGGTTCTCATTAACTCCGAGCGAAGATTGAACACCATATCCCACGTTTTGACGGGGTCTGTCATATGTGTCACCTACATGAGCCAGAGACAGAGATGCACCTCATTTTTCGATGCCTCGTATACTATGAAATCAAAGGACATTACTATTGCCTCAACAAGGACTCAAGGGGATCCCTCTACTTTCTTCCGATATCAGGGAGATTTTTAGTCACAAATCCTAGCTCTTGCACGCCCCGCTCCCACCCCGAGCGAACTAGGAGGATCACCTCATACTTTCATGCCCTTCCATCAAATCAGAGCAACAAACGACAGTCCAAGTTCCAAAGTACTTCAGACTGTAGAGTGGTGAGACCTCGAGTCTCCTCTCAGCCTCCCCCCTTGGGAGATCGATCGATATGTTTGAGACCGGTTCAAAGCTGCATGACCATACATCCAGCCACGCATAGTGACAAAGGGTTCATCTCCAGACGAATTTAGAGCAGGGCACCTCTTGCTTGTCGAATTGCCTCCCAACCCCAACGGAGCAATCAGAGATCTATTCATAGTTTCTTTCCTTCAACATCGGATGGTAGGAGAATTGAGCTTCCTCGCTCATACATCCCCTCTAGGTCATACAGTTGGATCCCCCTATGATACTCAAGGATTCCGACAGCAAGCCAGTGCGACCCCTGTCACCCCCCTCACCATCGATCATCATATCCAGGAGACCTTGACCTCGTTGACTTCATCTTCAAATATCTCTCTTTCCCCCTCTTGGTTAGTATCAAGTTGTCCAACTCCTACCTTGGACACTCTCACTTTGTATCACCGCACCTATGATGCTATTATATACACTTTATTTTTTATTTTGGGTTTTAGCTAGACCTAGTGCTTTTCCTTGTCGGATATTTACCTAGACTATACATTCAATTTTCTTATATCTTTCTCTCGTTATATGGTAGATACTTTTGCACTCCCACATTATACTCACACTGGATGTATCCTTTAGTCCCATTGACCTACTTTTGTGGTCGTTTGTTGGACATTAATAAAATTATCTTATCAACATAGGGTTAGCTCAAGGTCTATTTGCCCAAGGATTTGAAAGAGTTTGTTCTCATTAGGGTAGGAGACAAAATAATGTTAACTTGTCAAGTACATCAACACCTCCCTAACACCTATTTATGGTGTTAAAGCCTGGATCACCATATCCATGACTGCCCACTAACGGCCCAAGCCAACCCTCTATTGGCCCCATCCTCTCAGACCCACAAGCTTAATCTAGTACTTAAGTTAATAATGAAATATAAGGAGGTTGGACCCAACTTGTACACCGAAACAAGAACAATAGCCTCGACCCAAAAGACCCCAGTAACAAGGGACCCCAATAAGGCTCTGACTCTGTCAATAACATCTACTCCAAAACTCTTCTACGACAGCTACCCAGATTACCTTCTCTCTTCCAACCTAGTGCATTGGGATGCTTAAGCACCCCATATCCACTCAACTAGACATCCCTAGGATGGTCTAGCATTGTTCCCTATCCCACACCATCTACTCTCCATATCACGTTACATCATCAGCTTCTAGGAGGATCAAAATTATTTGGGGGAGCAGTTTATGTAGGACTAGTTTCTTTACTTCTATTATGGATTCTTCGACCTTGGATGTCAAGATTGATCTTACTCAACCCCAACAACCACTAGAAGCAGGTTGATGCTAACCAGGATTAACCCCCAAGGCCCCATCAATCCAAGCCACTATCCAAAGGGCATTATCTGATAAGCACTTGGTCTAAACATCTACACTATTGATTCAAACATGAGTAGGGGTAGCTCTGAATCCCCCTTAAGGCAACTACATCTTTGTCCAGGTTGTGTTTCTTTGCTAACTCTCCTTCACTTCATAAGGTTTTCCTTCTTGGGATAACCTACTTGTACCTATATGCTTACCTCATTTCGTATCTACTGCTCTTGTACTCCTTTTTCATTTCGTTTTCATATTATTGGTGGTTGTAGTCACTAGTCCCTTTGACCTACTTTGCTCTTTAGTGAACATTACTAAAAAAATTCCATTTCAATCAACATCATGAAACATAGTTCTTATAGTGAATATTACATTCAAAAATCACAAGTATTTTGTGACTTTCATGGAAAATAAATGAAAGGATATCTAGACCCATCCATTGACTAACAAGTTTAACACTAATATAATGTAAATATGCTTCTACAAAATTGTTTGATTGTCTATTTGGTGTCAAGTGAATGTTTATAATTGTCATATGCAACTTTAAATAATGATTTCCTTCAAAGTCCAATATTTTGTATCTCAAAAGCTATCTTTTGAAATTGCTTCTCAGATACAAATATTGTCAATGTTTATAGAACAATATTCTTTCAACCATAAACAGCTTAAAATATGCACATCTTTCTTGTTAAATGATACTTGTTATCATATTCATGTAGATATTTCTCCTAAGATACTTCTCATTCCGTAGAATAATTCTTGATATATTTTCAAATACTAAATTAGTTGCATCTTATTGGCCATTAGTTTCAAGATGGTCTAGTATCCTAGGCTCCAACAAAAGTGTTTCAAAGCTTTACTCTAAAACTTTAAATATAATAAATATTTATGGGCAATCTATGAAAGGTAAATATTTAGCTAAAATGTCTATGGTTTTCTCAAACAAATCACTTGCATTGCCAATTGCTAGCTTGGTCAAATTTGCAAAATAGTATTATTTAATAATAATGATAATAATCTAATTTAAGGTCAACCTAGCCAGATGCCAAATTGACATATGAGACCCCCTTGTTTGTGGGACATGAGACGCCCTTCATGCAGCAATTTCACTGCTTAGTCTATAGAGGTGTACATATTCTAACCCCTTCCAGACTCAAACCTATGACCTCCAAGGAGGAAACATATGTTCTTAAACATTATGCCCACTCAAGCTGTACACTAGATGAACTCATAGAATCAATCAAAATGGTAATATCCTTCCACTACTATTTAAAATGGGAAATGGTTGAAGCATATCTATTGGATGAAAATGTCCAACTCTAACTCCTAATCAGTGTTTAGCTTTTTTATGTTTACCACTTGTTTACCACTAAAATTCAATTTTTCATATAACAGGTTAATCTTTCAGAGGCATGTAACAATCATTCAAAACTTCAATGCTCAACAATGGTTCAGTATGACTCATCTAGTACTAAGCATTATTTTCCCTTCTTTTCTCAATCATAGCTATCATAATTATGGGTAGAGTTTTGGGCAAGAAAAGTCCAAGATCAAGCAAATGGACACAATGCAAAGCAAGTTTCATTCAAATATATATATATATATATATATATATCAGTTTATACAAAGTTAGGGTATTATTGAAAGGCACGTTAAGAAAATAACAAGTAGTGCAAAAACATGGCGAGAATTACTTTGAAGGTACAAAACAAAGTATTCAAGTAGGCCTTTCTTGTTAATGGAGAATAATCCAAGTCTTTTGGCCATCTTTGTGATAGACCTTTAATGAACCTTTCGGAGGGCAAACACCTATGCCCTATATCCTAGAATTTACCTCAAGAGTATAGAAGAGAACTATACACTAATTATTGTTTCCAAAGACTACAACCTTGGAGACAAGCTCTTACTATCAAATACTTGACTCTTGAAATACCTAAGTATTTGGATATTTCAAAGACTTGAACACCAATTGTAATGCGCTTTACTTCCATGTTGTTGCTATGGTTTACAGTGATTTGGGAATGGGGGGCAAGGCGACAAGTTTCAGGGATAGTTGTAAAGACCGCCCAAATTTTAGGGGACAACACAATGGATGACACCCTAAAAAATACAAATACTAACATTTTGCGCCTTGCATTGAATTAGGGACAAGGGGCAAGGCAACAAGCTTCAGGGACAGTTGGAGAGACAACCTAAATTTTAGGGGACAATGCAGTGGAACATAAAAAGTATTCTAAAAATGCATATGTTAGCATTTTGTGTCCAATTTGAAACTCAATTAACTTATAAGTAAAACATGCATACATTTTATGGCCATGAGAATTTCTTTGAGTTCATTATTAGTGTTTTTTTCTAAGTTCAAAAAGATGTAAATGAGAATTTTAGGGTTTCAAAACCCATTTTATCACGTATAGCTTGAATGGTGGGACTTGCAAGGTAAGAAAAGGGTGTTAAAAATTTTGAAAAAATCAATTTTTTGGGTTTTATGGGTTGCTTTTATGCAACCATGGTAAGGGAAGTCTAGATGCCCCTCGCCTGCTAGGGAAGTCTCAAGAACATGGAAATGGTGACCCCGACATTTTTAGGACCCTATGGAACGTGGGGGACATGTACCCACAACCCTCTTTGACAGGAAAAACAGGAAACACATACCCCAATCTGAGGGATGCATCCCTGCAAAATGATATGTTTTTGCTATGATCACATCTGCAATGTACAAAAAACCTCATAAAGCCCTCAAGTAACTTTATTTATTTTCTTTGCTTGGAATTAGATTTGGGAATGCTTTGGTCACTTATTGACCCATCATGGTTTTTCTACTAGCTATCTTGTTGACAAGTTTTGGATATTTATGGACATAAGTATACTGACTTTTTCCATAACTAGCAACACACTACCTCGTGCCACAAAAGCCTACTCAAAAAGGTTAACAAGTGAAGATGTGTATCCTTGCTTAAATGAAGACACCATCTTCGGCTTATAGTAAAAGACCAGGAATGCACCAAATGAGAAATTAATGATGTCTACCATGTATACAGGATAAAGTAGTTAACCTTGAGATTTAAAATTATTGTTCTTTCTCGCCCAAATTCCTGGATTGAACATTGCTAAGTTGCTGTTATACATTATTTTACCATAAATCAAATCACAATGACAACCAAAAGAACCAAGAAATAACTCTTTAAAATTTTGGAAAGCAACAGAAATCACTTAGTCTTCTTCCTTTGATGTATATCATCATATATGTTAGCAAAAGACCATGAGAAACACATCTCATATATGTTTCTATCGTATTGTGTAAATATCATAACATCCCAAAAGAGGAATAGGATCTCATTTTCGCAATAAAGTCCTACATCATTAAACATATACATATCTAAATGACCAATACCTTACGAATGCTGAAATAAATCCACAAAAATGCTCCAACAATGTGTTGTTAATGTCAATTGCAACTACAAAATATGATACTATAATGTTGGGAGTAACTTACGGTTGGATTAGTTTAAGAAGAACAAGAAGTCCAATAATGTATACCTGCAATTAAAAAGACAATACAAGTCAAATTAGAACTTCAATTGTTAAATTACTCTTTAATTTCAAGTCCTAAGCCATAAATTTCTTGCCCTATCATTCACTCAACATTGTAATAAGAAGAAAATAATACAATAATCTTAAGCACAAAAGATATGAATAAGTGCATACACAAGATAATTCAAAAGATAAATATATTGTCTAACCTAAGTAGCTATGGTTGTGGGCACGGGTGCTAGGATAGGGATAACATTTTTTAAATTATCATCCGTCATGGTATGAAGGTGGTGCACATATATGTATGTGTATGTATATGTACAAAACATATTAAAAGAAATCTTTAAAAAACATAGATAAAATTTATGTAAAACAATCAAAACTTAAAACATAAAATTTGTGATGTGAGTTGAAAACCAAACTTCATAACATGGAACAACCACAATCGGCAAATTATATGGATTTGCCAAAACTAGAGGGAAGGTAGCACAATTGTGAGAAATACAAATCTTGAGGAAAATTAGTATGTGTACAATCTATATTTTGGCACTACACAAATCTTGAGGAACGTTAGTGGGAGTATAATTTGTTATCACTCGCACTGAGAGGGATTGAATGCGATCAGAAAAGTGCCAATGCCACTTCAGATAGTCCCTAGCACTTCAGGTTAGTGCTTGCTAGCCTCGAGGTGGAATCCCTAGTAAAACTCAACGTTGGAAATTTAGATTTAAAGAAGTGACCAATGCCTTAAATTCACTGGTGTGGAAAGAAAGAAATAGAAGAGAAAGTTGATTTGGTAGGTGATATGCCTGAGGCTAATCAACTCATAATACTATCAAACCACTCACAAAATTCAGTGAGCACCTGTGAAATTAGCCGCCAAGAAAGTGATCATCTTTATTACGAAAGTTGTAAATACAAAGTCTGATACATCAAATTAAACGAAAAATCCCGAGGAGACATAAAGCCGCTATAGATGATCTCTCTTCCACACCGGTTGGGGATAGATACAATCAGGTGATTAACAGAGGCATCAATACCAAATCTCCAATGAAATCTGCAGTCTGGCATGAAAGTGAATAGAAACTGAAATAAGGAAGCGAAAGAGTAAGAAGAGGGAGGACTCAAGAATAACCAATGAAGAATCCCTGTAATGTCCCCATTTTTGGACATTATTACATTTCAGAGTGTTATGCCTACCAGAGTAACCAAATAGGGGTGACAACAAGTTCAGGAGATATTGAGGGGTTTTATTGGGCCCGACTTGCATCGTTCATCAAATTTCATCATCAAGATCCATTCTGCACAGCTTGGCTTTGATTCCATAATTTTGAGTTATTATGGGTCATATTTTAATTAAATTCACTAAGAAGGTCATATTGGGCATAATACTTGGAGAAACCTCTTAGTGTAATAGCTCATCGGAATCGGGAGGAAGAGCACTACAGAATAAGATGATGAGAAGTGACTTTCAATGTCCGGAGAAGCCATTAGGATGGATAAATCACTTTTTAGAGGTAAAATGGTTAATTAATTAATAAAGTGATTTAATTATGGAATAATAAAATAAAGTAAAAGTCACTTGGAGAGAAAAGGTGAATAGGGGGGATAAAAGAGAGATAGGGGCCTTTATTCTCTCATTATGTTGTTTATCATTTTGATGTCTGGCTTCTTGCTAGAGAGCCCATGCACTTGGGGGTTTTGAGGGTTTTGACTGAATAAACCCTAAAGATCAGCTTGGTGGTGAAAGATCCCACCCAACCTAGTCCAAGCTTGGTCACGGACATGAAAGATTCCTCCCTCACCATTCTACATCAGTTCTATTCAATTCCAGGAGCATTTGTGGAGATAGGGCGTATTATTGGAGGTTTCCTGCAGAGCTAGGGCACACTGTTCTTGAGAGAGTAGTTCAATTTGCTTAGAGGTGGCTAGATCTTCAGTAGATCTCACTCCAGGATCATTTGCCATCACCCTAGCGCCTTTTTGCATCATTGTTTGAGTGGACTCGTCAGCCCATTCGTCCTATCACTCAGGAGGGTGTGTTTCTCTTCAGGAGGGCACATTGTGCATAGTGGATCTTGTGAGTTGGAGTGGGAGATCACTCCCAATAGCTTGGAGGTTTATCAGAGGGTTTCTCTAACCCCCGATCTACATTTTGGCACTTGGTTTCAGTGGATTAGAGGCTATATCATTGGAGGTCGATTTCTTGGCTTGCTACAACCAATGAGGGGCGCACTGTGCAAGGGAGGACATCACATTTCAGCTAGGGACGAGTTGGATCTTCTATATCTGTGGTGTTCAGCTTGAGGAGGCTTTTGGAAGCCTATATCTTCATCTCTCTATTGTATCTGGGAGGCATTATCAGCCATACACTCCATTCTCTTATATGTATTCCAGATCTGCTCCATTTTGTATGAGGTCAGCTATTATTATGAATAAAATCAGATCCGAGGTATTTGTGCTATTTACTTGAGTTGCTTCTACTATATCTTGTTGTGTACATGTTATTGGCTACATTGCTATCTTTTATTTGCTGCAAACACACAAAGAACCATCATTATAAACCCCAGCGCAACTCCAGAGACTAAAATCAGCAAGGTGTTTGACAAAATACCACAACCAGAAAACACAAAAAACCATAAAACTTAAATGTTCCAAGCAGATTGGGTTGGGAACATTACAATCCCTTTACTTGCTCCTTTTCTTATACTTCAGGCTTTGTTCTGAAGAAAGCCTTGTACTAATTTTGAGTTCTTTTCTAACGAAGGCTTTGTCTTAAAAATAAAACAAAAGCAACCTCAAAATAGCTCCAAAGCTTCTTCATGAAAGCATGTTGAATATATCACACATGTATTCATCCAACTCTCTACCAAGTTAAGGTAACTTTCACTCACACGTGAATGTAGCCCCGCTGATCCACCTACTCTACCCGATCAAAGTAACCTACAGTCACATTAACACGGTCCACTCTCTCATCCAATACACCCCTTTTATCTAGTCTTCTTGCCAAAAATAAAATGGATAATTTATGGAAAAAGCGCCAAGGATAAGATCTCAAAAAAGCACAGCAGATAAGATATTTTTAGGACTAAAATAAAATGAATAATTCATTGAAAAAGCACCAAGGATAAGATCTTAAAAAAGCATAGTGGATAAGATATTTTTATCCATAAATATCTCCTCAAGTAGGGCACATTGTTTCTTGTATTTTTAGGCATGATACCCTAATTTTGCACTTTCATAATATCACCTGAAATTTCTAGGTTTTCTTGCCCTCATTATAAAACCCCATTCGTGCATGTCACTTTCTAAAAATAGAAAGCCAATAAATAAACTTTCCCTATCACCACCAAAATCCACACTCATGCTCTTCTCCAAAAAGGGTATCTAAAAACATTATTGGTTTCAAGAATAGAAAATTTATAAAAATGGAAATTTCTGAATATAGTAGCTTCAAAAATTTAAAAAAACACCCTTTTGAAAAACCATCAAATGGGTACTCAAAACCCTAACCAACTGCTCAACATAGTAAGTTCTAAAAATATAAACTTTCACAAAATAGCAAATCTTAAAATCAAAAAGTACCATTTTGAAACAATTACCCACCTTGCATACTCCAACTGCTGCAAGTAACATGCATGCATGGAACACCCAATAAAATTAGAACTAAAGTCTGAACTGAAATCTCGTGTGGAAGCACTGAGCATGATGTCCCCCATGTCAATCTGAAAATCTCTAAACTCTTGAACCAAAATATATACTCACAAATGTGCTAAAGCTTAATACTAAATATGCCTAGGGAAAATTCAATTGTAATAATGACTATATCTTGGCACTAGACATAACAGTTAGATCTCTGTACCAGGTTGTTGGGCAATAGAAAACACAAATCCGACCTGTGTACAATCGTTTTTGAGAGATTTTTTATTGCATTCGTTTTTGAGAGATTTTCGATTTCATTCGTTTTTGAAAGATACATATTCTTTCCTCTCTATCTTATATTCTTTCTGTTTTGCAGCTTTACCAATTGATGCAAAAACTTCTCTTTTATTTGAAAGAACCATGTACCATGACTTCGCATTCCCTTTGTGCTTTAAATCATGCAACCTCACACAAGCATCTCTTGGCTAGACATTTAGTGTTCCCCAAAGTCCTAGTCAACTTCATCAACAAATCTTCCGCCTGAAATTTGTCTTGGCCTATTGAATTTCCTTCAAAGATGTTCATTTTATCAATCTTTCAAATCACCCAAAGTCCTCCAATTAGGTACCATTACACCATTTTTTCGTGCATCTTTTGAACACGATAACTTAAGAAATTGTTGAAACATTTCTAATTTCCACATCTGAAAACTGTTTTATCATTATCCTCGAATTAACGTATGACTTGCGGGCCTCAAGTTAAAGACACCCAATCCTGACATGTGAATAAGGTACCAAAATTCTTACTCATTCTTACTCTTGACTCTTGAGTTGTTTTCACCATTTAAGTCCCTTTCGTATATCATAGTTACCGGAATTGCCTAGGGAAGGTGCCAAATCGCCAAATTGGAATCTCGGAATTTCCAAACCATATTGGAATAGTTTTCTGTAAACGAAAACAGTTCAGCATGTGATGGATCCGTTTCCAGGAAGAGGAAATGAATCCTTTGTAAAAAAAAGGCCAATAGAAATGTAAAAAAACAAATCCACATGGGAAAATGAAGGGTGTATGGCAGCAAAGAGGATGGGGAAGGGGCCCACAACCACAGGAAGTAAGCCTAAACCTTAGAAAACCAAAACCTAAACCTCAACATCATTTTTCGATTTCATTTGCAAACTATGAGAGGTTGAGACCTGAAATCACTAACAGTGATAGGGATTTGGAGAGTATTAGCACAATGACAGTGACAACGTAACAACAGGGAATTGGAAAGCAGATTTGGCCTAGCAGCACCACTCTCATTTGGTAAGTTTGGAGTGCAACATCTTTAGAACTCTTCTTTTTCAGCCAGAAAACCCTCCCGTCTATGATTATGATTATAATTTATGAATCTATGACATAATTTTTCAATCATAATTTTGACATTTAAAATGAAAATCTGAAATTAGAGTTTACAAATTTTGTTTATGTAGGAATATGAATTTTTGTTAGAAGTTTCATAGTTCACTATTTAGAAATTAGAGAATTTAATTCTGAATTTTGTTTATGTAAGATTCTATGAATGATGAAGCCCCAAGGGTTAGCTGAAGTGGTAATGAGCCATACGTGAGACCTCTTATCTCTCCCCCAAAGTTGGGGAGGTCACGGGTTCGACTCTTTTGATCCCCTTGAGGTTAGGCTTCGTAAACAGGGCTAAGGATTTACCCCATTTACCATCCATGGATCATGGGGAAGTACTCGGAAGGTTTTCCATGAGGGTTTCCTTGGAAAAAAAAAATTCTATGAATGATGAATCTAAATCTATAATATGAATTATGACCCTATGAATGATGAAGTTAGAAACTGTGTAATCTCTAATTTTTATGTTTGTTTCAAATTTCTTCTCTTTTTCAACATAAGTTAAATATATATTTATAAAAAAGTTAGGGTTAGGGCGTCGATTCTCCGATTTGTAATTTCAAAATGGTTGCCATTCCTACACCGGAATCTTCTGCGGAATTCCGATCACACCCGCAATTTATATAACTTTGTCATATATTCTTCAAGTAAGGTATAAATTTGAACCTACAAGTCATGCATGTTGTTACCTCGACTCTACATAATCACTAGTCTTTTACTACTACATTCCATTCAGCTAAATTTGATCTCACAAAACAATCAAACAAAACCACTAAGTAAAGGCTAGCAACATATCTATGATTCATTAACATTGTCACTAGGACCAATCCCTTCCTTGTGTCCTTTCAACATGTAACATTTTTGTTGAGCTTCAACCAAAATGTTTCCCTTTATGTTGTTTATGAATGAGATATATCATTTCCATCTTATTTTCCAAGATGTGGTTCCAATTTTTTATGATCATTTCAGCACTACATTACACATGTTTTGTCTTGCTTTGCTTTGAAATCCTTCTCAAGCATAACAAACAATGAACCATTATCGTTAAAATGCCCACCATAGTGTTCAAGAGTTCGAGTGATCACTAGGTTTACGTCATTAATGATCAAGACCAGTGTTGCAGGGAGCGCCCCCCCCCCCGCTCCTAAGCCCAGGAGCACGCTCCGAGCTAGAGCATCCAAAGAGCGACCCTGGGATCGCGCTCCGGGGCGATTTCGGACACTCCCTAGACTTTTGGGAGCGCCACGCTCCGGAGCGCGCTCCCCAAGACCTCTCACTCCCAACTTCGCTCCCCGAGCGCTCCCGAAGGGTGACCGGCTGCTCCTGCGGACTCAAAAAAATTTCAACCTTTTTTTATATTTTTTGAGTGGGGGTGGGACCTACCTAGGCTTAGGGTTTAGGAGAAAGGAAGGAGGAGAATAAAGGAGTTCTTCCTCCTCCATTCTCCTCATTCTTTGATCTATGTTTGCTTGAGCTTGGAGAGGAGGAGAGAGCAAAGGAGAGCTTAAAGGAGAGTGCAGATTTGTGAGAGCTTGGAGGAGAGAGCAAAGGAGAGCTCGGAAGAGTGAGCAAAGAGGAGCTTGGAGGAGAGAACAAAGGCAACCATCTATCTCAAGTTTCAAATTTCAAGTTTCAAGAGCTAAAGAGGTAAGCCCAAACCCCAACTCTCTCATTTCCTTGGGTTAACTTTGTTTATGCTTTTGTCCTCCTCTCCTACTCTTTCCCATTCCTTCTTCTCCCTCATTTTATTGCAAGTTATTCATCTAAAACTTGAGGAAAATGCTCTTTTTTTGGTTTTTCATTCCTTTTTTGGTTCTCATGGTGTTGACAGGGAGGAGGCATCAAAGGGAAGAAGAGGATAGTGGTGATTCTCATGATGA
>JASDQU010502226.1:60912-73012 GCA_032191745.1 Picea mariana | reverse complement strand
AGGAAAAATCAAAAAGTCACTTACATGACTTTTTTCTCAGATTTCTGAAAAAGTCACTTTTCAGAAATAATTCACAAAAGAGTATTTCTGGAGGCTTCTAGAAGTCTCTTGAAAAAATGAATTAGAAAGATAAATAGAAGGGTTGAGGGTGAGAGGGATACACATTCTCATTTGTAGGAAGAGGGTGCTTGGGAAAAAGAAGGAGAGGGCAAGCAGCTGAGGAAGAGGGCAAGTTCTAGGCCAGACTTGAGCAGCCAGTGGAGGCCTAACCAGGGCCATACTGGGCAGTAGAGAGAGGCTGAACTCAGGCCACATACAGCAGATTTCAGGAGGCCATTTTTTTTTCAGGGCCGAGTTTGTTGGGCTGTTTTTGCTGAGTGAGAAAACTTGCTAAGGAAATTTCTGTAAAAAATTTATTATTTTCTGCTGCTGTAAATTCTCTTAAAAGCCCATAATAGAAGCCCCTCTTTGTTGGTTTTCCCCACACTGGGGTTTCCAGGGTATTTCTGGTGTTGTCCATTTTATGTGTTTGGTTTTTTGTATGTGCTTTTGCTGCTATTTTAGTTAAATAACTCAGATGTAATATTTATGCATAATTTTCTGAATTTATATCAACATTGATTAAATTCTAGTTAGATAAAATTATTGACATAATATTCTGGTTGTTGAGTTATAGGAAATTAACATGGTATCAAAGCTCAGCCTCTGAGTACAGAAGGAGCCAAGATACCTTGTTGTGCAGACCAGGGAGTGAATCAGCAAAAGAGGATGTGTGACCAGAAGTGTGTGGGAAAGGAGCAGCAGACTCACATGGCCAGTGCAGGCTTAAGGTTTGAGGACAGGTTGGATGGTGCCTCAAATTTGTGTTCTTGGAGGACGTGTATTGGCTTGGTACTGGAGGAGAGTGGACCGTTGAAAATTGTTGAAGGCAAAGTGGCAGCCCCTGCTGATCCAGTACAACTAGCAGCTCACAACAAGAAAGATGTCAAGGCCAGGAGAATAATTGTGGTCGGAGTCAAGCACCACATTATTCCTCATTTGTCTGGCAAGAAGACAGCGAAGGACATGTGGGAGGCCCTAGTGAAGCTATACTAGTCTGACAACCAGAGCAAGAAGATGTTGCTCAAAGAGAAGTTGAGAAGCACAAAGATGGCCAAGGGAGAGTCGGTGGTCACTTACCTCACAAAGTTCACTCAAATCAGAGATGAACTGGTAGTTGTGGGAGAGGCAGTGGACGAGACTGAGTTGGTGAGGACAGCCTTGAATGGCTTCACCAAGCAGTGGGAAGTATTGGAGTGGTGGCTCAGGAGAAGCTCCCTGATTGGGAGAGATTATGGGATGACTTCACCCAAGAGGAGTTGAGACTTGATGCCACTCAGGATAGCTAGCCAAAGAGTGAAGAGGAGGAGAATGTGGCTCTTCATGCAAAGAAGAGTAGTGGAGCGGGAGGCTCCAGAGACATGGGCAAAGTGAAATGTTTTGCATGTCACAAGACTGGCCACTATCCCAGCCAATGTCCCAACAAAAAGAAGAAGAAGGAGGAGGCAAAGATGCAGCCTCAGCATCTACTGAGATAGATGAGTTTGCGGAGAAATTCGAAGATGAATTTTCTCTAGTTGTCTCTCTTTCAAGCAGCAGTGTTACAGAGTTGGAGGACAATGGGGTATGGTTCGTGAACAGTGGATCATCTCACCATATGACGGGAATGAGGTCGGTGTTCCTTAGTGTTTCAAAGACGGGCTCAGACTCGCATGTGGGTAGTGGGGTCGGCACCATGCATGCAATGAAGGGGGTTGGATGCATCAGATTCCAGCTAGAGTCAGGTGGTTCTCTGGAGGTGGCTGGGGTGATGTATGTACCAGAGCTGAAGGTCAATTTGCTCTTTGTATTAGCTTTGGAAGATATGGGGTATGCAGTGATGTTCGAGGATGGACATGTGCTCATACGTGCAGAGGGAGATGATACCCAAGATGCAGTTGTGAGGCTTGGCATCAGAGAGGGTATGATGTACAGGGTATTGGGACAACCTGTAGTGGGGTCCAAGGGGATCTTGGATCAGAGATAAATGTCAGTGGCAGAGTCTTATGGACGAGTGCCTTCATCCAAGACTGCCAAATCTGTCAGCTGGTATGACTTGACATTAATGGAGGAGCTAAGCAGGACATCAGATCAGAGTGCAGCGAAGGTAGCTGGGATGTCTTCCAGTTCAAAGGGAAACGCTACAACAGCAGTAGACTTGATGGGATCGTAGATTGATTCAGGTGGAGACACCTCCCTTGCTAAGAGGGAGTGTTAGTTTTGTAGCTCAGTAGGTGTCTCAACATGGGCCTAAGTGTCCTAGGCATGTTGATGGACACATTCAATACCCAGATCAGGTTATTTATTTTATCCTAAGTTTTAACTTAGGAAAAATTAAAAGTCACTTAAATGATTTTTTTCTCAGATTTCTAAAAAAGTCACTTTTCAGGAATTAATAATTCACAAAAGTGTATTTCTGGAGGGGCTTCTAGAAGTCTCTTGAAAAAGTGAATTAGAGAGATAAATAGAAGGGTTGAGGATGAGAGGGACATACATTCTCATTTGTCAGAAGAGGAAGAGGGTGCTTGGGAAAGAGAAGGAGAGGGCAAGCAGCTGAGGAAGAGGGCGAATTCTGGGTCAGACTTGAGCAGCCAGTGGAGGTCGAACCATGGCCATACTAGGCAACAAAGAAAGGCCGAACTCAGGCCACATACAACAGATTTCAGGAAGTCGTTTTTTTTTTCAGGGCCGAAAAAGCAGGTCGAGTTTGTTGGGCTGTTTTTGCTGAGTGAGGAAATTTTCTGAGGAAATTTTTGTAAGAAATTTCTGATTTTCTGCTGCTGTAAATTCTCTTGAAAGCCCATAATAGAAGCCCCTCTTTGTTGGTTTTCCCCACACTGGGGTTTCCAGGGATTTCTGGTGTTGTCCATTTTATGTGTTTGGTTTTCTGTATNTTAGGGAACTAGAGGAAATTTTTTGTAAGAAATTTCTGATTTTCTGCTGCTGTAAATTCTCTTGAAAGCCCATAATAGAAGCCCCTCTTTGTTGGTTTTCCCCACACTGGGGTTTCCAGGGTATTTCTGGTGTTGTCCATTTTATGTGTTTGGTTTTCTGTATGTGCTTCTTGTTAGAAATTCAAGGGCAACTAGAATAGAAATATTCTTTTAGTTTTATTTACTACAGTAGATATGGATCAGCAATCAATTTAAAATTTCTGACGTAAACCAATCACAGAAATAACATGATGGATCTAAACTAAAGAAAACAATTCTTAACTATATCTGATCATGCACAGATCTGATCATTAGTAAGAACAAGAAACAATTATGAACATTAACTTGAACAAAGAACAGATCTGATCATTAGCAAAAACAAAATCTGAACATTACCTTAGCCAAAAACAAAGAACATATATACCTGATGTGTTGTTGTCCTCTGCTCTGAAAAAGCTTTATGGTTCATGGATCAAACCCTTAGGGGTAGATGTCATCATGAACTAGTGAACAGTTTTGCCAAGAAGACTTTAGGGAAAAAATCAGAAAACCACCCAGCATACAAATCATCAAATACATGGCTGAAACAAAGGCCACACTGTCCAAACTTGTCACTAACAGCCCTACACAAAAACTGTCCAGCATATAGAACTGCTATAGCAAATAGGGCAGACTTAGATAGCAATTAGTAGGGTTGTCCCACCATGCCCTAAAGGTTGTAACTAGGTAGCATAAACAGGTGACAACGACAGCACACAAGAGGCACCAGCGGCAGCCTAAAAGGGAAGACAACAACAGCAAGAAAGGTAGCGGCTGGCTGGAAAGGAGGAGAGAAGGGGGGCCGCAGCACTAAATCCAGCAAAGGAGGGAGCCTCACCACTATACCAGCAACCAAGGAGGGAGCTGCACCACTAAACTAGCCAGAGGAACAGTTCCAAAGGAGGGCAGCATCACATACTCACCAGAAAATCAGATCAAGAGGGCCGCACCCTAAATCAGTGACCAAGGAGGGAGTCGTACCAATAAATCAGCAAGAGGATAAACTCCAAGGAGGCCGCACCCCAAAACAGAACTGAGCAGAAGTAGCTGCAGCAAAAATCAGACCAAGAGAAGTGTGGGAGGAAGAACAATAATAATGTATGAGAGAGAGGGGAGAGGTCTCTTATTTATAGTTTAGGTGGGTAGGTTAGGGTTTGCTAAATAACCCTAACTTTAGGGTTAGATAAAACCCTAATTAATAAACAAAATAAATAATTAATATTTTAATTATAAAATATTAATCACAAAAGTCAACAAGTCAAGACGACTAGCAAAGAACGAAACCACATAAAATGAGGGCGTGGCACAAGCAAGAGGTTGCAACAGTAACAAGACAAAGTCAAAGGGGGTTCTTCTTCAATGGCAAACTATCCACATAAATCTTGTGATAACTTATAAGCTTTTATCATCCCAGCATAAGAGGAAGGTCAATGATGTGATCATGTCCTTCTTCTTAGCTGCTCATAGGTCTCATGGACCATCCCGGGAGAGAAGAAGATCACACATCATCTTGTCTTGGTACTTAACCAAGAACTGCCTGGTCCCAGACTAGGATACCCCAGAACACATCCAGGGGCCCTAGATCACCATACACAACCAAGGATCAATCCAGGCACGAGCAAGGATTCCCTGGAACACATCCAGGGGCCCTAGAACACATCTAGGGACTTATATCATCAAATTGTTTGGTCCTTGATCAAGAACTGTCTGGTCCCAGACCAGGACCCTAGATCACCACTAGGGTCTTATCCACCAAGGTACACAACCAAGGATCAATCCAAGCACCGAGCAAGGATTCCCTGGAACACATCCAGGGGCCCTAGAACACATATAGGGACTTATATCAAGAACCCCAGCAATACACTAGGGGGCCTCACTAGAGTCTTTTGCCATGTCTCTAACTGCTTGGTCCCAGACTAAGAACCCCAGGAGTGAACTAGGGGCCCTAGATCTCAGCTAGGGTCTTTGCCATCCTCCCGGAGAATGGCTCTTGCAGCTGCTTAAATTTAACACTTTTGCTGCTATTTTGGTTAAATAACTCAGCTGTAATATTTAAGCATAATTTTCTGAGTTTATATCAGCATTGATTAAATTATGGTTAGATAAAATTATTGGTATAATATTTTGGTTGATGAGTTATAGGAAATTAACAGTCCCAACAAATCAGCTCATTAGAACAGCCATGAAACTACTCATTATAATAAGAAACCAAAGTCTGATTTTCAGATCTGCAACATTTAGATTTAGGACAGCAATAGTACACTTCATATATTACACAAATGAAGATAAAGTACAATACCTCACCTCATCCCAAGCCAGTACAACAAGTCCCCCCAACTCATCCCAAGCAAGGATTCTCAAATTGCTTCCCAAGCCCTAGCTAGGGAATCCACCATCAACAACGAACCCTAACCAACAATATAAAGGCCTAACAAGGAATCCCACCAAGCTATCGAGCCACACCAAAGGCTCCACAAAAACTAGCATCAACAACAACAAGTCCACCCTTGGATTTCCCAATTGCATCCCACAAGCTACCAACGAGATTCACCAACTATGCATCACACAACTCCACTTGCATCACACAAGCACAACTTACAACTCACAAGTCTCTAGAAGCTCTCCACTTGCATCCCACAAGCCAAGGAACCCTAGCACTCCCTCTTAAGCACCTCCTTCCTTGTTACAAAAGCTCAAAAAGACGAACCTTTAAGTCTCACCAATAGCAAGCATCACATTAGCTATATAGTCTTCAAGACTCCTCTAGCACTTGTTTACACAAGCTCCATGTCTTCTCTGGGGTTTCATCCCACAAACCCTAGGTCTTACTCACACTAAGACTCCTAAACAAATCTCTAAATGGAATACAAGTAGTAAATAACAAAGACACTCTCCTCCCTTATATAAGATAGGTGTGGGAGGCCAACAATAAAAAGTGGACTAAGTACACAAGAACCTACTCTAAGTCACTAGACTATGTCCACAAGTGGAGTGGTCCTCTACCAAGAGAGTACACGTCACTAGGTGGTTGGTCACCACCTCCCTAAAGAAGTGCTCTCCAAGCTAACATCCACATGTCAAACACTCCTCATCACAACGCAACACACTCTCCAAGACATGCTCCCAAGCTCAACGCTCGTCCTCCACATGTGTGTAACTGGGTCAATAAGCAACCTCTAGTGGAGCACCCTCCAAGCAAGACTCCTGCAAGCCAAGCGCTCTACATCCACTTGTGTTCCATGTGGTCCTAGTGCTCCTAGGGCCAAGCATCCTTCCTCCTCATGCCTAGCACTCCTCCACAAGATAGCTCAACCTCCTATGTCAAGCACCCATCCTCCTCAACATGCATCCATGTAGAATATGTCAATTGCCAAATAAGATAACTAACTCCATGAGAGGTGTGTCTCCTCTAGCACATATCCTGAGGAAAAGCATCCACCTATAGGAATCTTTCCAAATCTCAATCAACCAAAATAGTTTAAGATAAAACAAGGGGCTAGGGTTTCACCATGCACCCCACATCATGTGAAGCAGACTCCTAACATGGTGTAAACACTTTTGGAGCAACCCAAAATCTAACGGTACCATGATTTGGCTTGCCTTCATCTTGCTCTCTTCTTTTGTTGTAATGTTTTACTATTAATCTCAAGAAATTGTGGCATCAAATGTAAACACCATTAGTTCCATAGGCCAATTGGCATCTCTCTCTCTCTAATATTTTTCCATGAGCTTGGTTGTATTATAGTTAACTTGACATTATACCTTTAACTATTTGCCACCTATACAAAAGTTTCGTGGAGATTTTACCGTGCAGAGTGAAGTTCTCTAGAGACGTATTGAAAATCATTTCATGGTTCCAATGGGGTTGTGATTTGGCAGTGAATATGGCAAAGTGTCAGGCAACCCACCAAGAATCAATTGCCCTAGAGACACGAATAAATGGTTGGGCCCAAGTGCAAGTCTCGGGTGATTTTGATGGAAGAATACTACCCCAAACCACTTGGCAGCAGCTTATCCAACGGAAAGTGCTTGCAATTAGTGGTTTGCCCTTTGAAGGCCGTCCAGCCAGTGAAACAAGCCGCCCGTGGTGCCTGAGGTATTCAAGCCAATTGTAATGCTTGTGGAGTTTATAGCCGGCACTTTCAAAGGAGAAAACAAAACATCATGGTGACTAGGTTCTCCATCCACTTCACTGAACAAAATTACATCCGGATGCCTCCTCGATTGACCGTAACCGTAAGCTAGGCAATTTTATGCAGCAACTGGTTTCTGAAAAGCAGGCCGACAAATTGACCTAGCCACTGATAAATTCGGGCCTAGCAGCTTCACATAAAGGACTCTTATAAAATGCAACACGTTTTGACACTTGATAAAATATCGACCAGCATGAAATTTTCCAAAAAAAAAGATGAATATTTCAGGAAAGGCTAATACCACCCCACGTCCTTGCGAGACTGTAAATGGTTGATTAGAGAACAACATAAAAAACTAGATGAAGAGTTGTGAATTGTATAAACATTCCTTAGCGAAAGATTAGATAGGCTGTATTGGGAATCTTAGTTCTGGTGATCCGGCATGAATATTCGTATATTGCTCACTATTTTGATTTATAAATCATGCATTTTTACTCTGGCACTTCAAATGTGTTTTCCCGGCAAAAGATGTCGCGTGCCTTTAATAAGTCTATGAACATTAATCTGTGACCATGAAATCTGATAAAGCGGACACGGAGATCTTATTTTACTCAAAATTCCCATTTAAAAACCCTGAACCTTGAGCCAGTTGATAAAATTGGATTCAACAGAATAAGAAGAGCGAATTTTTTTCGTTACCAACTCCATTTAAACACGTGATCAGACTAAATATAGCAAAACCCCGTGCTTTTATGGAGAAAATGCGGTTTAAAGTCTTAAGTAAAGGAGAGAATTCTTACGGGAAGGAAAATCTCCTGAAATGTCTGAGAAGCATCCCGGATCTTGATGAGAAAGTTACGGTGCAGCGTTGCTCCCAGCTGAAGCAACCACGGCGTCTCCATTTCGAATCAGTGCTGCAATTTCTTGCGAAGATAAATGCTTGCCCTGTTACATAGGATGACAATTCACGGGTCAAAAACCAGACTATGTCCCGATGAACACGTTCGCTTGATAATTTCCTCGGAGGGCAAGTTCATTCTACTTTCCTCGGTCCATACTTTGGTCAATAAGAAATTCGGATTTTATAACTAAATTTACATCTTCAACTATTTCTCTACGATAACGACCAATTACCCTCTTGAAGTTACAAAGGAAATTTGGAAAAACCAAACACCCTTTTATTTAATGAAATATTTATCCTCAAAGCTCTACTTGGTGATGTTTTCCAAAGGTTTATCTATCAAAGTATTCATACAATTTGATACCTCTTAGTTAGAGTTGACACTTTATTCTCTAAGTTAAAGAGATGAGCATTAACTTTGCTTCGTTGGCTAAGGGTTGATAAGAAGATACACCAGAATTTGATATATATTTTAGCTTAAGGAGATATAAGGTTGAACTCACTTTACTTCATTAGTTAAGTTAAAGAAATATAAGGAGAGTTGATGTCAAATTAGGAGATATAAGGTTGAACTCACTTCATTAGTTATAAGGAGAGAGTTGATGTCAAATTAGATTTATTAGCTAAGGGTTATAAGAAGATGGAGAGTTGACTTTTCTAAGGATTTTGGTTAGTTTTTTTTTTTTTAAACTAGAAGAATTGATAAACCCACCAATTGAGACTACCCTTATAAACTCAATGCGTGATCACATACCATGTTAAGCAAGTAAGTCAAACCATGGTAAGCAAGTAAGTCGAGTAAAGAAGGGTTTCTACGGAGATGGATGGTGCTTTCTAAACAGATGGAAGGTTGACTTAAAAGAGTTCCTCTCAAAGATGGGACACAATGCCCCATCAAGCCATCTAGTAAATAAGGCATTTTAAATCCTAAAATTGTAATGCTCCATATTATTAATTAAATAATAATAAAATAAATAAACAAAATTTATGGAAATGGCAAAAAAATAAATAATAAATAAAGTAATTCATTTTATTTATTTATATTTAATCTTTTGATTTACTTATTATTTAATTCTTTTCATTTTTATACCTTTTATTTATTCATTTTATTATTGTTGTTATATATTTAATAATATAGGACATTACAAAAATGAAGTATCCTAAAGTATCCCTTAGGACCTTATAAATCCTTTCTATATCACCCTCAATGTCGCACCTAGCAAAGAGGGTCTTTCAAAGCCTAGTAAAAAAATTTGACCACCTTAATATAACAAAGTGTTTACCTTAGGCCTATCAAGGCCTTGTTTCTCAAAGTATTATAGTAAGGCTTTGAAAGGCCCTCGCATCATGCATGAATACTTTGTTTCAAGCTTTGTAAAGCCTTGATTGTTTGATGACTATTTATGCCATTCCAACTTTGAAAGAGAACCTTATCGCACACGCATGCACATCCTCACCCTACATGTGTGTGCAAAGATTGACCTTTCATTCAAGTGATAAGTGAAAAGCCTTGCCAAATGAAGTATTCACCTTACCTACAAAATAAAAGGACTTTTTAAGGCTTTGTTAGAAGTATTTCCCCTACCTACTTTACAGGGCCTTTTAAAGCCATTAGAACAAAGCATTTACCTCTTAAATAAGTCTTTCAATCAAGGTACTTACTAAAATGAAGTACCCAAATCCTAAGAGGAGACCTTTCAAAGCCATATTGAAAAGAAAATGCTTAAGCTAGCTAACAAACAAGTTTTCTTTTTAAGTGAATCTTTTTTACTAAAGGAGCATTACAAGTAGTCCAAAGAGGTGGGAGACTACAACTAACTCGCTTGCACATGTGAAGCAACCCTTGAGAGGTAAATTAATGATCATAAAGAATGGAAACTAGTGATTGTAAGCACTTCCATCTGATGCCATGATGGGGGTTGTTGGGTGCTTCTATTCAAATCTCTTTGCTAATAAAGAGAAGAATTCAAGCCTTCTATCCTTTTCAATTCTTAGCTAGCAAAGAGGTAATCATTAATGGTGAACACTTCATTCTAATAAGACATTAAAAGGCCATGTTCGGTGGGGCAAATACTTCATTACACTAAGACTTGGCAAGGTGAGGATAAACACTTCATTATCATGAGGCTTTGCAAGGCCCGCAAGGAATAAATACTTCAATAAAAAGGGCATTGAAAAAACCTAAAAGGTAGGTTGTAAGTCAACCCTCCATCTCCTTAGAAACCCTTAGATAATGAAGCAAATAAATCAACCCAACAATGTCCTTACACTGCATTATTAGGTTTTCCAATATTATTATGTATAGCTCACTATGGGAGAAAAATGTTATAATTGAAAGGTCAACCCTTCATTGGTTGGAATGTTAATTGGCCTTCAAATGTCTCACATGAGTAAAGGGTTGGTGCTTAAAGGTCGACCCTTCGTTAGTTACAACATTCAATCCTCAAAATTCTTATATGCTTGTCAAACCTATTTATGTAAATGATTATTCGATGTCGGTAAGACCAACTTACACAAGACCTCACTTGACTACTCCAAGGTTGACCAATTAGAACCCGATGAGACCTTTGGGGCCCATAATCAAATAAGGTTTCCTTTCAAGTAGGGCCTTAGTGTCATATTGATTAGAAATATAACTTTTGCAAAAGATGTTAATTACAACAAGTCTTTGAAGTATTGGGCTAAGATAAAAGACCAACTCTTTATTAAATAAGGATTGTTAATCAAACAATTTAATTATTGACCCCTAGATAAGGTCCCATAATACTATGCACTTCTAGGATATCATTTTCAAGATCAACTACGTAGAGTAAGTCATTAATATATGACCCATATCCGTGAGTATTGGTCACAACTGACCAATTTCTAATGATTTTGAATAATCCACTTAGCACACATTACACTAGGTGATGCTCCAATGGGGGTGGGGGGAGTTAGTATGCAAAACATCATGAGTGAAGAAGTGGGATTGAAACTAGTGAAATGAATTGCATAGCATCAATCATCACCTTCGGGGCTTGCACCTACTAACCAGAACTTCCCAAGTGATCAACCATCCCAAGATTCATATGGCTCAAGCACGCTTAACTATGGATATGGATCATAGAGTAATGACTTACTCTATGCAACCGATACTGAAAATGATATCCCATATGTTGCATTGCGGAAGCCCCTTGATACTATGCACTTCTATTTAATTTTGCAATGAGGATATCATGCACTTATGTTCAATGTCATGACAAGGGGTTTTATCCTATTACATTCACTAAAGATGTTCACCATGCCCCAATCACTTATGCATGTCTATAAGGAAACTGAACCATGAACCTTGACTGGTGCTCATTTTCTTGTTTCTCACAGGGTGTTTGACTCTTGTCAAGTAGGTGCATTAATGGGAGAGAGTTATGTGAGGGAATTTTTCCTAACTACCCACTTTCCATCTATTTTGTCACTTGGCCTGCAAGGGGGCACTCGTTGCATTAAATATGTAGTGTTGCATAAAAATATATGGAGTGAGTGAGTTGGCACTTATGGGCATGTGCCTACCCACCTGGCAGATGTAGAGTGTTCCATTTGTGGACCTAGTCTAGTGTGAGGGTTTTACCTTACTTGCAACTCACTTCTTCTCTTACTCTATGAGAGGGAGGAGGAGCATACCACTTCAACACATTATTAGCTTGCTTGATGAGAGACGGAGAACAATAATGTGAGAGATGTATGTGCTAGGGTTTTGGGTTTTGGTTTATGAGCTTGAGAGAAGTTGTTGATTTTGCATTGTAAGTTTGTGAGAAGCTGATTTCTTGTTTAGGTTTTGCATTTGCAGCGTGGGAGTTGTTGATTTGTTGTAATGTACATGTGTAATATTAAGAGATGTGTTTGTTCTCCCAATTTTACATGCAGATATGATTTATGGATGTTTTAGTTGTTGATTCCTTATACTAATGTACTGAACAATCAGGTTGACGCTGAACTAATTTAACATGTTTTAATTTATATTTTCATATCTATTTTTTTTT